>BLKR01010299.1:0-60829 GCA_011170035.1 Teleogryllus occipitalis
ATATATATATATATATATTGTGACGTTTGAGGCATCGCCACAAACCCCTGAATGCCACACAGCGTCGGCGGGGAGACATGGAGAGCGAAGGTATAACAGAACGTCGGTTACTGATCGAAAAAGGCGCTACCTGTTAGTTGCTGCCCGAAGCACGGCGGCGGTGCACTTCCGCAATATGAGCAGCGCAGTAGGGTTGTACCGTGACGTCACGGCAACATTTAAACGGCGGAGCAGCGAGGAAAAGACACCTTCTTGTGCGAGACGCCGAGTTCAGAAGTCGAGTAAGGTAGCGGAATAGTTGAGGGAGAGAAGCGGTAGTTCTGGAGGTGTTAGGAAGTGGGAAATGACAGAGTAACGAGGCTACATGGTGTAAGGAGAACATTATAGGAGATTGCAGTAAGAACTGTGAAATTCAGAACGAATCAGAATAGTGGCTGTGGTTGCGGAACTGTGAGAGTTTTTGTAAAGCATTAGTGAGGCGACACGCTAACTAGCACACGCGGAGAGACTCGGAAATACGCGTACTCGTGTCGCAAGAAGGCGGGCGAAGGTAGGCGAGACGTGGATCTGGTGGTGGGCGTTAAGAACACTGGTACGTGGATCTGGTGGTGGGTGCGAGAAGACTGGTCCCTGGATCTGGTGGCAGGCGCAAAGGAGACCGAGTGGCCTTCGGAGCGACATTGAAGGGGGCTACGTTGCAGGAACGCGAGTGGCGGCACGGCTGAATTTCCAAATTTGCATAAAACTGAGGTGGGAGGCAGGAACTAGAAAGGTAGTCTTGGCACCAGAAACCAGAATACTAAAATTTGCATGTTCGCCTTAAAATTGAGTAACGGCGAAGTATTGAATAACCTCGTACGCCGGTAGTACATTTCATTCCGAAGTTGCATTAAAAATAATTAATTTGTGTTCCTCATTTTGTATGTAATTGACGAGGAAATCTCGTACGCGAATAGCAGTAAGACCTGTAACAATGTGTGCTGGTAAAGTAATTCAGGAAGTGTAAAAAAAATTAAATTTCATTCACTAGTATTGGCCAAGCAAGAACTCCGTGCACGGGTGTTAAAATTATCGCTAGCTAGGCGAAGAGTGAAACCATAAGCAAAGATTTCTTTTGGAAATTTCTCTAAGAGGTCTTACCATCAGTGATTTGCATGCGTTCAAGCGCGCAGCCAGCAATTGTTTTTTTTTTTGTTCTCTTATTTTGTGACAGTGTAAAAGGGTTGATTTGTGCAATATTTTAAGAATATATTACTGTTTTACCTAATTCTGTGTTTGGGTGTGTCTTTCTCATACCCTAAAGATCCTGCCTCCTGAGATATTCAAAGCTCGAAAGAGCATTCTTTCCGACGACTGCCACACTAGTGGTGGTGTTAGAATATATATGAACTTGCGCATGTTATACTCAGTTTAAAACAGTAAGTGTCTTCAAGATCACGAGTTGACAGATCAATTTCAAAACTTTCTTTATGAATACAATAGAAGAAAAAATATAAAAATAGGATAAGTTTTACAACGTGACAGTTTTGATAGTGTTGGAATATATAAAACTCCAAAAAAATGTTATATGTGAGTACAAGTATTTTATTTTGTAGTTTAGATTTGTTTATTGCTTTTAGTTATAAAGTGAAAGTTTAGAAGCTGGAACTGCAAATAAGAAAAATGTCATTATTTGTGGAAAAGTGAGCGACGTAATCTAGAAATTTCCAAATGAGGATCAAGAGAAGACAGCTATCGTGGCGTGGCCGGGCAGAGCATGGCAGGCAGTCGGGCGGAGAAGGGATACAATGGAAGATATAGAGATAGGACCCGCCGCAGGGCATGGAAAGATTGAATTCCTCTTCCTGTGTAATAATTTACTGTAATAAATGACCGAGCAACGCCGGGTACTTCAGCTAGTGTGTATATATATATATATATATATATATATATATATATATATATATATATATATATATATATATATATATATATAATATACGACGGAACGGTGTTCCGGTACCTTGGAAATAATTATTTAATTACATAATAAATATATAATTACTTCCCTTAAATTAATAATTAAGGGAACGTTTCGGGACCTAAACTTTTATAAATCAAGCACTATATAATATAAATATTACTTTCCATCTAAATTAAACTGTGAAGTATTTCAACTGAGTCTCCTCAGCATTTCCAAACCCGCAATTTCAGATCATCAAAACTATAATATAGTTGAAGAGCTGTTAATATGGAAGTACAAAGAACATTGCTACACTCTGAAAACCATTTAAATAAAAATAATTCCCTGCCGATTCAAAATACATTGAGAGTTTCAATGCATATCACAGTCACGATTACAGGTTCACCAAATGCATTGTGAATAGGAAATGAGGACTGGGAACGACTAATTCCTAAATCCTCGATTTCATTTTCATCCCACGTCAGTGCCATCCACCTGAACCTTTCATTCATATTCCAAGCACGAAATCTATGCATGGTTCATTCACAAGCCAAATTACAATGGGAAAACCCTCCTGTAATTCAAAACTAGTTCAGTTAATATTTAATAAAAACAAGGTAGTTAGCACTTAGAGGTAGAAGCAAGACACATTTTTTGGATAACAAATTTAATCTACTATACCAATCATAAAGCACAATTCTCTGATAAATTAGATTGTTACGCATACTTCGTTAAATCGACTGTCCTTTACAAAGCATTAACGACACCAAGAACAAAATTCCTGAATGAAAATGAACTTCTCGGAGACACACCTCCTTGTATGAAATTAAGCGTCCCAATATATACTAATACGAATATTGAATTCCATTGCAATAACAAGTTTTAAAATACCGTGTTTCTTTCTTAATCTTAACAATTAGAACGCTTACCCAGAAATATGTGATTCTGAAAGAATCTTTTGCGGGAGAGAGATATCGATTTGACACGAACAAAATTGCTAAAATTTTTAGTTAAGTACACAAACTAATGAACTAAATAAATTGGTTTAAAATGAGCTTCTGATGATGAGCATCAATTCAACGTCAAATGGTTCCTGGAAGGTTGTTTATAGAAAGAGAAGTCCCATAATAATCCGAATTTCGCAGAATGGCGAACGTTTGCCAAAGTTACGGAATCAACACAAACGGACAATTCACATTTCGTGTAATTTAGCTTTCAGATAGCTTGACAATCATACACACTTCAAATACATTCTTTGCTGATACAATTCTTGTAACGTGAATTATTAAATTTGTAGTTCCAGGTAGTGAAAAGAAAGATTCGGAGATAAGCGTCAGAAATACCGCAAATCTTCCTCCATAGGCTTTTCATTGGAAACTCAATACCTTGAATTTATATTTTAGTAGGCCACATGATCTTAGAAAGCTAGACATACAAACATAATAACATAAAGGCAAGACTTGAGGAGTTCCATTCATAAACATCTAAACTCGAACTTCGCTTTTCTCTCCGGGCAGAGTATTGAAATCCCTTGAAGCGTGTTCATCCTTGCCGAGAGTTCTTGGAATTCTCGTGTGAGTGCAGTGTGTGGGAAGAAAACCTAGGCAAGCTGTTTTTGCTCGCGCACCTGCATATTGAGTAGAATTTTTTGAAGAAATGCCCAATAGTGCAATAATAAACCTACTACTATGAATAATCTTTTAATAATATTGATATACGAAAATAAAAGAAATCAAATATACGCAAAGGTACGTTATCTAGGCATTCTTCTACAAAACATTTAAAAACAAGTCTTGCAACGGTTACGATCTTTGACCTGACATCATCGCGATGAAGAGTTTATTTTTAGAAAAATTCGAGCCATAAAACAATGAATATTCTTTCGCTTAGACACAAAAAGTGTTACATTCACTTCACTGCTCTCCGTTTTGGTCATTATTTGCCCTTTCCATTTTGGTTAGTATTTGCCCTTTCCGTTTGCTTGAAGTGAAATTTGTTTTTATATATTTTATTCTGAAACCTCAAGCCGGGACCTGTTAGAGTAGGTAACCAACTTTAGAACACAAATTAAAATCTCTTAGATATTGTTGCAACGATCCGTGAGATATGTGCCCTGTGAAAGAAAAAAAGAAAAATCAAAAAATTTATATTTAAAAATGTTTATATTTATGATATCGTTAGTACAACAATCACTAAACATATTGGAATTAACTTATAACATCATTTTACTTGAAATAGAGTTGGTAATGTTTAAGGGAAGGACACATGAGAAACGAGAATGTTCTCTCAGGTTACAACCCTTAATTGCGACACAGTGAAACATTATTATACAATTCACCAATATACCGCACTCAAACGGAAATATTGAGAGCAACGTCATAGTCATCGAAGGTCCAAATTGAGTCTTCTTTCCTTAAAGAAGAGTAAACATTTCCGAGGATATGATCGCAAGAACATTCTTACCTCTCTTTTCTGCGAGAAGTCTGTCGATGGAATTGAGGTCCTTGCCTAGCAGCGGGCCATAAATTCCAACAAGAGGGGACTTGCGCTGTTCCTCATGGCATGTTCGCATTTTATTCGCGCTCTTTCGGTGGGGATGACATCACTTGAAGCGTGCGAGCTCTCATCCACGGTTCCTGGAATCCTCACGCCGAGGTGTAGGCAGCGAGAGTGGCTGATGGGGCGGCCGCGTCTGAGAAGCCACCGGTCGCCGCCCCGCGTTCGAGCCGCGTGCGTCGTTATTGACCGGCGTTTGAGCCGGATCATCCTCTGCGCTTCGCGGGTTCTAATGGTCAAGTAGGCGCTTAGTCCCTCCCTCCCGCCCTCCCGCCCGCCCGCCCGCCCGCCCGCCCGCCCGCCCGCCCGCCCGCCCGCCCGCCCGCCCGCCCGCCCGCCCGCCCACGCCCGCCCGCCCGCCCGCCCGCCCGCGCCGCCCGCCCGCCCGCCCGCCCGCCCGCCCGCCGCCCGCTCGCCCGCTCGCCCGCCCGCCCGCTCGCCCGCCCGCTCGCTCGCCCGCTCCCCGCTCGCCCGCCCGCTCGCCCCGCCCGCTCGCCCGCTCGCTCGCCCGCCCTCGCGCGCTCGCCCGCCCGCTCGCCCGCCCGCTCGCCCGCCCGCTCGCCCGCCCGCTCGCCCGCCCGCTCGCCCGCCTGCTCGCCCGCCCGCTCGCCCACCCTCTCGCCCGCCCTCTCGCCCGCCCTCGCCCGCTCGCCCGCCCCCTCGCCCGCCCGCTCGCCCGCCCGCTCGCCCGCCCGCCCACTCGTCTGCTCGTCTGCTCGTCTGCTCGTCTGCTCGTCTCCTCGTCTGCTCGTCCGCTCGTCCGCCCGCTCGTCCGGTCGTCCGCTCTCCTGTTGAATGTCCGGAGCACCCACATGAGCGAGGGGAAAGGCTGAGTGGAAAGACCTTCAGACGCGTGTCGTCGCCGGAGACCGGTAGGAATCGTCCCATTACTCATGCGCTCTGTGATGACTTCGCGTTGCGCTGGGAGAGATTTATGCCGCGCACTCGTGCGCTCCTTACGGGTTTGTTTCCGGCTCGTTTAGTGCGAATGTCCTGCCGCTGCGGCTGGGTGAACTATCTTGGCTCCAGATGTTCTAACATTATGGTCAGAGTATTATTTGAGTCTGGGGATGGGTCGCTAACATAACGCCCATTCTCCTATTTATAGCATAATATCTTATACCATTTTGTATACGATATTATGATATATAATTTTCTTTGTTCTCTAAGTTCTTAAGTAGGGATAATTATTTTCATTATGTTCTTTGATATTTTTCGTAAACTATCATATATTTTTCGTATGTAATGTTAATGATCATTCAATGATGTGACGAAACATCATCGAATGTAATCTATTATCAATTCTTCCCACATATCACGTGGATACTCTGGGTGAAAACAATGTGTTTCGTTCTGATATGAAAATGAAAAAGGGAGGGTCACTGACAAAGTAAGGACTGAAAACCCTTTTGCGTAACAGTCTCAACGCACATAATTAACACTACCTGTATTCTCTTCCATATTACCTAAACATCAACCTTTTTCGAGAATTGTGGTTGATATCATAAAGGGACTAAACTGACAAAATTCAACATTATAAGTTCCCCCACGTTATATGTTCGACACAATGTTTGTTTCCGAAACTTCGTCCAGTGAAATTCTCAGAATAGTCAATAAACTAAACTAGTAATGCTACAACAGCACATTCTTTCTTCCCTTATTTCTAAACTTACAATTTTCGAAAATTCAGAAAGTTCAAATGAAACTGGCAGACATTCTTTGAAGTATTCCTTTTTGTGTCTGTGGAAAAAAGTTAAAGAAAAAATTTTGAGTGGTTTGTGAAAAAAAATTAAAATTTGCCTATATTTCATGCTAAATTACACACCAACTACTCATCTTTTCGAAGATTTGAATATTAAATTATTTAAATATCCATCTTTATGGTACATATCTCATTGAGGAAAATCTTCGATAGTATAGTTGTGGGACAAAACATTTCACTTTCGCAATTTAAATAACTTTGGAAATTCAACGAATATTAGACCTAATCTATTCTCTTAAGCATCCTTTAGACAATTCGAAGATTATGATTGGTAAACAAATTTGGTGTCGTTTATGAGACAACTTTGAAAATGTTTTTGAGGCAACATGTAAACTACTATAAAAAAATCAAAATATCCGTTTTAAACTCCCAAAGCCACGAATTCATTCAGATCGATTGGGGAATATCAATTTTGAAGAAAATCGGTTTAAGAGTTTAGGCGCTAACCTTGACCACACACGCACAGATAGAGGTTTTGCTATCAATCGATTTTTCAGTATCAAGTACAAACAAAAGATGGATTAGGCTACATCGTTTGTTAGAGAATTTACTGTCTATATTTATCAACAGGATTTATCAACATTTTTGTTACCAAAGCCAATCGACATTCTCGTTACCAATAAATTTTTTTCTGACGAAAATTTGCAGATTCTCGGCCCACGTTTACATAACTTCTTACAAATTACCATTGTAAGGAAGGAATAAAAGAAGAATCAATTTTAGATGAATTAGGTTTAGATGGATTTTCAGATTGTTTGTTAAACAACTTGTGAGCCTTTCTTTATTCATTGTTAACACACTTTTTAATACTTCTTTGTGCGCTGGATTAATTTCAAATAATTGTAAGAAAGAAAATATGAAGCAACTAAAAAAATTAATTTCAAAATTACCGGTCAGTTTCTCTTTTGTCAGTTTTTCATAAATATTGGAGATACTATTTTAAATATGAAATACTTTCTCAGTAAATTCTAAGACCTTTAGTAGATTGCCTTCATGGATTTAGAAAATCAAAATCATGAGCCATTTTTGTCTTTTCTTAAAGATGATGCATCAAAAAGATAAAAATTAAGCATCTATTGGAATATTTGAAGATATTTCATAAGCACTTAGAGCTAGCAACAGATATTAATCATAACATTTTACTTTCAAAATTTATCTGCTTATGAAGTTTGTGGTATTCTTCGAAATTGGATGGAGGTCTGTTGAGCGTAAACTTCTGCAGGAGTTGATCTTAGGATCTATCTACTTTCTTCTCTACGTAAAAAATGACATTACATTAGAAATGAATGAAAAGAACTATTTACTCATGACCTGAACATTTGATGCAAATATAAACTATAATCTTGCCACTGTCGAGACTCGGACCTAGAACCTCCCGGCCAGAGGCATTGCAGTGACAGTTGATGCACTGACCCACCTCTCCTACTTCACAGTTGTCAGTATCAACCGCCTCACTATAAGAAATACACATATAGAACATGAAAGTTACGTTTAAACGCAAGATGACACTAAACAATTAAAATTGATTCACAAGTTTGTGTCTAGTAAAACTCTTTTCCTGCCTAGCTGTTTCTGTACAATTAGAAACTATACTGACAATAAAAATATTTATTTTAAGAAAGAAATATAATACTTTAGTTAACATTTGTGCATGTGTACTGTTAAATATACATAAAGAACGCATATTTCTATACGATTAATACGGCGAACGAATATTTCTAAATTTGAAAAGCTTCGAATCTCGTTTTGTTTGCTTTTATGCTTTGCTTTGATGCTTTTATTCATCATTCAACTGTGTGTAGTAAAAAAGCGGAAAAGTGGTAGAGGTTTTGAAGAAAGACTATGTAGATTATATTTCTCTCATGTACGTCACATGAAGTTTTTTATTGTTTTTTGATGAAAATAAATCAAATCGAAACAATACCCACTGAACTCTAACTGTGCAGGTGGGAGTTAACGTGTCGTTGATCGATGAGTGAGCGCCGCTCGCAGTTTTTTTAAACTTTTTAATAATAAATTAGTCGTATAAATTGGTCAATAAAAAATTTTACGAAAATTACTCTTATTTTCAAAACGTTGCACATGACATTATTTTAAGGCCTAAGATTTAGAAAAGATTTTATTAAGTAAAAACTCTCTATCATGAATTTTGTACTTTTGCAATATTAATATTTTAAATTTTTGAAAAACTAGGAGTTCACCGAAAACACAGCCGGTGCCATTTTAAAGCTTACTAATCTCACAATAAAAATTTAATTAAAAATTTGGAATCGGTATCTAGAAAATGTTAAAAATGCTGTTAAACTTCTTACAAAGTACTCCAAAAATCAAAATCTCAATTTCAGATTCGCAATTTTATGCTCGAGTTCGGCCAGGTCGGTTGGGAATATCTATTTTGGAGGAAATCGTCTTAATGATTGAAGTTCTTGCGTTGAGTACAGACGGACGGATGGACGTCATGCCGCCAACCAATTTTTCGGTTACTAGGAACCACTTAACGTTAATGTTCAATGCAAAATCTGTTAGTGTACGTAATTTACTACGTATGACAAGTTTTAACTACTTGCTCGATATCAGATCGCAATACGAGTTTTTCTGATGATAAATCGCCGCTCTCCTGAGCGGCATTGCAATAATTTCTCTTTACAATTCAAATACGTAGGCGCGTACGTATAACCAGGTATCTCTCACCAGCGGGGCACCGCCCCATTCTGGGCAAGCGCTAAGGTTTAGAACGACCTCCCGGCATGTGTGGTAGTGTAGTGCATGTTAGTGTGCGATGATAGGACAAGGAAGAAGATGGAAAAATCCCACGCGGTTCGTGGTCTGTTTGATAGGGTACTGCTCCGGCATTCCGGCCTGGTGTTGAATTCTCCTCCACACAGCGACTGAATTCGACCTACCTGATAAGATAATGTCGAAAATCTTGTCACTGTCGGGACTCGAACCTAGGACCTCCCGGTCAGAGGCATAGCAGCGACATCAGTAGACGCAATGAGACACCTCTCCCGATAATTTAGTGTTGGAATGCCGGAATGTTGTAGGTATCATGGTGGCCGCTCTAAAGAACTTGCAGGTCGCGCAACTGGTGGACATACTTCGAAAATAATTAAGTAGTGATTCTTTCTAGAACCCGACAGGTCACGCGGTAAATAGGCATACACGCATGAATAAATACATGCATACATAATGCACTAGTTAATTTTGTATTGTATACTTGTAAAAGACTAAATATGTCGTAACAAGTTTTGGAATCTGTTTCGCTGCCAATGGCTTCCATTTAGGTCATTGTTTTGCCAGTTTTACTTGAAACATTGTGCAGGTGATAAGAGCCCTTGGTTTTCTTATGGACAGGAAACGTAGTTTTACTTTTTCTAATACTTTACTTACATTTTTGCTGTTTTTGACGTAACGTAAATGAATGAATGAATGAATATACAATAAATTAATAAAAATAGTTTTGAAAGCTGGGGTAGTGGAAACAAAATGAAGACGATGCAGTCGTTCAAAAGTTTTTGAGGGCGTTTTCATTTCCAATTATATAGTGGCAATACTCAATCTACAGACTTCATTGTTTTATATTTCTCTCTAAAAATTAAAAGAACGAAAGTAAAAATGGAATTCAGTTTCTCTTTTTACGTCCACAGGCAGCCTTTGTTTTTGTGACGCGAATATTTGCTATTCAGAGAGAACATGGATACTATTTAGACCACGTTTAATTTTTGTGGATTTGAATGATTCTGTAATCAAACTCTAATTTGTGTATCTTTTTTAGATTATGGTCAGTAAAAAGGTTTGAAACTTGCACATCATTTTTATGTTATCGTTAAAAAATATGATGAACCTCACAAAGAACAATAAATTCTACATGACGAAAAGTGTAGAATCATCCTGGACACAATTAGTTGTTCTTAAATAGTACATCATCATATTGAAGTGTACATTAAAACTTGTTGAGAACGGAATATGATAGTTCTTCAAACATATTGTATGATAACTGACAGCCCAATTTCACTACACAACTCTCGAACTACTTTTTTGAGATGTCATTTTATTAATGAAATACTGCTATGGAAATAAAACACCACTTAAATCCTGGCAATATATCAATGTTAAAAAACGAACTGGATTTCTCACACTCTTATCAAACTTAATTGGATGAGATATTCCTGAAATACACAGCATACATAGTCTCCTGAAGCAGGTAGAAGAGAGAAAAATCTCTTGATCTGTCAGCTATCAAATGACGAGATACTTCGCGCTCAGCCTTCTCACAGTTAATGCCGCAAATTTAAAACTTTCCAACTACTTTTGAGAATGTTTCAAAATGACGTAGGGGGCATTCTGTAACTTTCTGAAATTCATATAATGTTCTCCTAAAAATTAAAAGATCTTTTTCAAACTCTCAGAGCCTAAAATTCTGGAAGATTAATAAGGAAGTGCCCATTTTAGCGAAAAACATTCCGTTCAAGAGCTAGTATTGGTCAGAGAGAAAGAGAGATAGAGACAGAGAGACAGAAAGAGAGCGAGACAGAAAGAGAGCGAGACAGAAAGAGAGCGAGACAGAAAGAGAGCGAGACAGAAAGAGAGCGAGACAGAAAGAGAGCGAGAGAGAAAGAGAGCGAGAGAGAAAGAAAGCAAGAGAGAAAGAGAGCGAGAGAGAAAGAGAGCGAGAGAGAAAGAGACACACACACGCACAGACGTTTTGAACAAAAACAAACTTCTCGGTATTGACGATCCCCCAAGTAGGCATTTCCATCAAATTGTGAACATCAACATTTGCAGCATTACATAACTGTTACTCCACTGCTGATTCGAGAAAGTAAAAATAAATTTACTAGTAACCAGCGGCAGTAAAAATACCATTACAACAATTGAAATACTACCACTTTACTAAATCAAATACAAGATTTTTTTCTGAGACACTCTTCGACGATTACTGCAATATCATACTGAAGAAAGTATGGATGAAGAACAACACTTTTTACAAACAATGAATATTAAACGTCGCTGTTCCGTAAGGCACCTTCTGAAAAGCAAATATATAACCCCTCCCCTTGAGCCTTTTTTATTTTTATTTTTATTTTACGCCAAAAAAGTTAAAAACTGAGTGTGACGAGCTATGGGGCGTGAATTCTGTGCACGTTTTCAAAATTCTGTGATCCCTACCCTAAGCCATATACTACTTGAATTTTGAATACAGAAAGAAAATGAGTGTTTTTTGCGAGGATTGATAACAAAATATTCGCTCTGATGTAATACAAAATATATTCTCAAGAGTAAATCCGCAATACATTTGGGCTCTTATCCCTCATCATGTCCTTCGTCAAGGAAATAATACTTCCTATAACATCATGGAGAACGATAATTTGAATAACTATATTTCCCACTGAATTCTAGAAGACGTGCACAGATAATGAAGGTACATGTATGTCCAGAAGCAAAACAAGGGTCCATCTCAGCATTTGCTCAATGGATCAGGGAAACGACGAAACATCTGATTTAGATAGGGGTCATTGACCCAGAAGCTGCGGTATAATACTTGTTTCAGGTTGTTTAGAATTATACAGTCCAAATGGTAAAAAATACATTAAATATCACTGTTAAAAGTAATGTTACTTTCCTTTTGATGCTCAGTATAGTCTCTAATTAAATATAAACATTTATGCAACAGAAACGAATTTACTCGGGACTTAAACTTTTCTATCGAATCTAATCGTTTAATGTCATCTGGCAAAGTGTTGTAAAATAATGTATATGTATTGTATGTGAATGTTTTGTGATGAGCTGTTTATATTGTCTCCTGATGAATATGATTACTACGTCGAGTGTTATAGTTATAGATTTCGGCGTTTTCTTAAAATATATTCCCGCTCTTAAGCAAGTCATTTTTGACAAAAAAAACACTGATTCGTAAATCTAGAGACAAGGTAATTGTAAAATTCCTAGATTAATAAAGAAAGGCGTACAAGAATCACGTGGGTGGGATTTGGTTAGTATTCCTACAATTCCTTTTTGTAATCTAAAAGTCTGGGAGCTATGAGATGAATTTTATCAGAATATTATGCCATATCTCAGGTGGGAATGAACCCGTCTGTTGCATGACATTAGCTGTGTCGTAACAGTGACGAACTGAGAATTCAGTCGGTACGCCAGAGAGAGTAGTATGAGAATAGGGAAAATAACAAAATGAAATATTTGCGTTTTGCAGTCAAAACGAAAAATGTTACATTGTTTTTCTAATTCTATCCATCTCTGCATAGTTTTCTTTCCATTTCTGCGAATATTGGCAATTAGTTACATAGACTCTTGTTCAAATTATAATAATTTTCAGGACTCGTGAACATAATTTGTGTCATCGTTAAGAATAATTCCGGCATGAAAATAGCTATTGAATGCATACGGTCTTGTCGCATATTTTCTTTTTATTAAGTTTCGTCGTAACCAGCTTGAACTGTATAACTCTTGCATCAATTAGAATAAAAAATATTTCAATTAAATTTTGAATCTCACTCTAGAGAATACAAGCACGTTTTCCTAATGTGTGGCATATTTATTTAGACATACACAGGATATAAAAATGAGATGAGTATGCATGATAAAAATCACAACTTTTGAAGAAACTGTTTACAGATCTAAATTACATTTACTTCTTAAATAACTCGTCTCATACAAAGAGAATATATATAAGTATGTTTCCCAATGTAATTACGAAATTAATTTAAAACAGAGAAAATAAAGCAAACAGATATAATTGCCACCCTGGGACATGAGTTTCATTAGTTTAGTTTTCTTTTTACAACAGGTATTGGTGTTTATATTTGTAGGTTAATATTATTTCAAGAATAGTAAAACCCGTTTTATATTTTGAATGTTATTCTACGTACTGGAAGCCAGTAAATTGAACTTAACATGAAATAAAATTTGGAGCAAAGAATGAAATAGTTTTGCTGACTATAGTTTCTTGTATGATACTATCTTCATCAATCTGTACATTTCGATGTTACGTAATGTAATAATTGAATGACTTCTGCTTTGTGTCAAATGTATGACCGGGAGCGGTAGCTCAGTGCATGAACTGATGTCACTGCAGCGCCTCTGACCGGGAGGTCAGAGTCCTGATGGTGGCAGGATTTTCGACACTAGCTTTTAAGCTAGGTTGAATTCAGTCGCTGTCTGGAGGAGAGTTCGAGCGGCCGGCTGCTCTGATCGCTAGTTTTCCGTGGTTTCTCCGATCAACACCAGGCGAATGCCGGAGCAGTACCCTACCAAACGGGCCACGGACCGCGCGCGATCTGTCCTTCCTCTTCCTTGTCCTTTCCTCTCCCTCTTACACACACTTTCACTAACATGCACTTCACTACCATATATTCCGGGAGACCGGTCGGAAGCTTTGAGTTTGTTCTGGCTGGGTCGGCGCCCCGCTGGTGGGAGAGTCCTGGTTAGGGGGAAACCCCACTAGCCGACAGTAGGTCGGCGCCGGATCTCGCCATCCAGCTGGGGAAGATCACCGCCATTTCCCGATAAAAAGCATGCACTACACTAACGGGATTAACGACCAAAGCAGTTGAGGCGCCCGGAAACACGAAAATATCAATCAATCAATCAATCAAATGTATGACATGACGCTCTGGGAGTGACGTCTCTCTGCAAGCATTTTAAAATCTTCTATAATGTATTCTAAAATGACATTTTGGACTGAACGGATCTCAATTTAATTTCAATAAACCATAATTCTAAATAAGGCCCATTTGTAGCTCCACAAATTTTCCTCTTGTATATATAATAACCAAAGTAGTAGCACGTGTTTACATTTTGTTTAGAAAAAACTACTCCTAATTCGTAGTAGTTTGGCTTAAATTTGAAGATAACAACCAGTGGACAATATTTACTTAATATTGTTTTATATTTTCCAAGTAGCTTGATCTGATTTAAGCAGAAATCAAATTTGAGAAGCATTAATCATATGAATCACATGCTGCTGTTAGGAGAAATTATCTATAAGCTGAACTTGACCAATGTTGTATGGAATCGGCTCTAAGAGGCTTAAAACGTTTCAATACCACGAATTATTTTGTTATCTGTGCAAATTCCAACACGTTTTTCAGGAATGAGTTCATGAAATACAGCGTTAACTTTCCGCTTCAAGAGAGAATTTCGAATATTTCGCATCGTGCTGCGTGTTCGAGAAACGGTTTATTACCTTCCGTCCGTGAATTCAAGTAGGAGTTTGCGCAGAGAGCATCTGTTTTCCCAGGGAATCTATACAACGCGCACAGTACAGAGGCAGCATCGGCGTCCGTGCTCAGAATGCCCGTTCGTCTCAACGCACATGTGATTTAGTGGCTGAGGGCAGGTGATGCTTACGCTGTTGCTTCTCTCAAATCGGAGCTCTGCACGTCCAGGAGAGCCAGGATGAAACGGACGAATGACGCATATGCACAGCGCTGAGCGCAGTGATTCATTTAAGGTCGGAAACCTTCGCAAAGGCGTGTTCTGTGTTCTGACACTGGAAGAGGTGGCTCAAAGCAACAATTGATGTACTGCAGTGCCTCTGACCGGGAGGTTCTAGGTTCGAGCCCGGACGGTGGCAGGATTTTCGAAATGGCCTACATAACTAGCGCAGGCGACAAGCCGCGCGAGACCTTTCCTTCCCTTTCCTTGTTCTACCATCACGCCTCACTTACACACACTTACGTACATGGTCTACGCTCCCGACCAGTCTCCCGTTGAGTGTGGTAGTGAAGTACATGTTAGTGTATGTGGTAGTAGGGAGTGAGTATAGGACAAGGAAGAGAAACGAATGATCGCGCGCGGTTCGTGATCACTTTGTTATGATACTGCTCCGGCATTCATCTGGTTATTGATCAGAGAAACCGCGGAAAACTACCGATTTGTAGCCAGCCGCCAGTAATCTCCTCCAGACAGCGACTGAATTCGACTTAGCTTTCAAGCTAGTGTCAAAAATCCTTCCACCGTCGGGACTTGAACCTAGGACCTTCCGGTCAGAGGCACAGCAGTGACATCAGTGGAATCCCTGAGCCTCCTATCCCCGTTTCCTGATTGGAGAAAATAAAGCCCGCTAGACGACGGTAAGTCGGCGGCGGATCTCACAATCCAGCGGGAGAATATCACCGCCATCTCCCGAGCTAAAAAGTATGCATTAAGTTTACGGGACTAATGCCCTTAGTAGCTGATGCGCCCGGAATCACTAATCAATCAATTAAATCAATGTGTTCTGACGAGCGGGCGGATTTTGATGACCTAAAACATCTCCAAAATGGTCAATAAAATGCACTTTAAATTTTTTAAAAATGCCCTAAAACCAAAGAAAAACGATGTAAAAAATCTTATCAAAACCAGTTCGGATGAACAACTAAAACTATTGGATGCGTTACTGATAAAATCGAGGCTTCTTTCATTCGTTAGAGTGAACTCACCTGGCATACTTTTGGTTTAGACTGTTCTTTACCAGGAAATTTCTGTTTTTAGTTATCCGAAATCGGCTGAACCGACAATGGCGCTGATATACGTCACAGGAATTACATACAACGGCTGTCAGAACAATTTCTGAGCGAACAAATAGAATACCGTACTGAGTAATTCTGTGAAGAACATTTGAAATTCGTAAATATTTTTTTGTAGCAAGTACCATTGAAATGATATTAAAATCGATTAAATCAGCACAAACTTCATTAAAAATGACGGGAAAAGGTAAAAAAAGACTTAACAGTCGAAATCGACAAAAAGTGCATAATAATGACCTATAAAAATGGGTCATGTCCTTTTGTCATAGCATAAAATGAATTTCTATACTAAACGGCATTGTTCTAAAGTGAAAAGAAAAAATGACATTTCATTAAAATCCAACATCTAGTTCTGACTGTACGAGTTTTTTATATAACGCCAATCATTTCCAGTGATAATTCTCTGCTTCATTGGGGACTTTGTTTAATTTATGACTGAAATAATGGAAGTTAGTTGCTGGGTAATGTTCTGAGTAGGATTTTTTTTATATTTTTAAGACGTCACAGAAATTCTGGAATATAATATAACAAAGAAAACCCCAATACACAATTCGGCATTCAAAACGATATATTTTCCTTTATGCACGTTTTACCTAATGTAGCTACTCTTATGTGGAATCCACAAGACCAGAATACTCGACCTCAGATTTTTTCTATAAAATGCTCTCATTAAATAAGATTTTGTACATTACGTTAATTTCCTCGTAATACCCGATAAATACGTGTACATCTCCCCTCGACGATTTCGAGGAACGATAAAATTCTGTGTAACGGATTTCAGTTTCTAAACTGCTTTTTGCGTTCTCGATTTATAGTGAAAACCGATATTGATCGCAACCTGTGGGTTGAGATCCCTTCTTAAGAACTTGTGAGTCCTTCTTAAGGGTTCTAGTGCGACGCCCTCCTCAGAAAAACCAAACCTCGGGAAAAGTTACAATACGTCCACTCGTTATTAAACTTGCAATACGTCCACTCGTTTAATTCTTGCATGACATCAGTGCATTTTTTTGAGGACGAATTTTGTTGTATGTCCCCTATTATGCAAAAGATAATGTTATTGGAATGGTTAGCATCGTGGACTACCGGGAGTCCGTCCGTAGCTGGTGCATGGGAGGCAATGGAAGCTTGAGGATGAGAGCGGGTACTGAGAGTTCAGTAGGGGCAACGTGCTCCTATTAGGGTTTTGGTTGGTAGAATCTTCGGCTATTAACTAAGATAAGAATATTGTCTCTTCCATCTGCTTTTATGAAATTACTGTTTTTTGCTGTAAATCTTTATTTAATCTCTTATTTTTGCGTGAGCACAATTGTATCTTCCGTTATCATAATAAAAGTTGTCTTAGACAAGAGTTAAAATACCAATACGTGCCAATCGGTTATACTCAACATGACGTAGTTTTCCTCATACCAGATATATTTCACCTCAACAGGAACCTCTGTGTTTGAGTAATATAAATTATGCCTCCCAAGTTTGTCATTGAAAGAACGGAAGAGAATAAGAAAATAGTTACGATATTCAATAAATTTATATAGCATAGGTAGAATATTTAATAAGAGTTGGTTTGTAATACTCATTATTTTAATACATTGCCATCGTGATTACAGAATGTTGCTTAAATAATCTTTATTTATTCTATGTTTTGATTTCGTTTGTAGCTAAAGTACTAACATTTAGGGTGAGAGGACAATCTCTGTAGCAGCTTCATTCGTAAAGTTTGTTATATTTGAAATTGAATTTCAGTAACAATAAGATCTATAAGAAATTATAATTGTTAATATTAATGTAAGTACCAGTCTTAACAATAGTATAATCAGGCCCTCACTGCAAACGTAATTGCTTTGTTATGCTCATGGTGATGTGCGGTTAGTTTTACTTGTCTTATTATAGATTCAAAGATAGTACTCAAATTTAACAAGCTTGAGAGCAAAATAATATATAAAATACCAGGCTCTGAGGCGTTGATACTCTGAGCGACTAAAAAATATTTTTGAAAATTACCAAAATCAAACAAAAAGTATGTAGGAAAACTTGTATACATATATTGAGTTTCATCTTTTTAAACGTTTGGTGTGCATTGTCAAATAACGTAATGAGAAATTTACAATCTTTTACGTAGGAAAAATATACTTCCGTCCATTTCTCTTGATAGGAGCAGTGTTCGTAAATGACATTCCGCTTTAAGCTAGATGCCATGTTCAACCACTTCATTTTCACGAAAATCAAATATAAACCTCATTTCTTACAATACGACAAACGTTGCCAAACTTGCATTTCACTAAAGAACTCTACAGATATTTTTTTGGTTTGGTCTGAAATAAGGCTGAATCAGATAGCTGCTTAATTTCCACGATCATCGTGGCTGCCCAGAAGTCGGTGAATCCACATCAACCGACAGGTTTGCTTATCATATCACTTTCTTCAACGCTTCTGATCCAACCGCAGCAATGTTTCTCGAGCGTTTTCTGATGAAATGAAGGACAAAAGATCAGCAGTAATATCCAAAGTCTACACGACCAGCGAGCAGTTGAGGGCTTACCGTTACTAAGAACAGCAGCGTGTTTTGTTTCAACCGTAGCTGGAGTGGAGAGAAAGAGAGAGGGAGAAACAAAAAACAAGAAGAAGGAAGAGGAAGACGGTGAGAGACGGAGGGAGGGACGAGGAGAGGGACGAGGAGAGGGACGAGGAGAGGGACGAGGAGAGGGACGAGGAGAGGGACGAGGAGAGGGACGAGGAGAGGGACGAGGAGAGGGACGAGGAGAGGGACGAGGAGAGGGACGAGGAGAGGGACGAGGAGAGGGACGAGGAGAGGGACGGGGAGAGGGACGGGGAGAGGGACGGGGAGAGGGACGGGGAGAGGGACGGGGAGAGGGACGGGGAGAGGGACGGGGAGAGGGACGGGGAGAGGGACGAGGAGAGGGACGAGGAGAGGGACGAGGAGAGGGACGAGGAGAGGGACGAGGAGAGGGACGAGGAGAGGGACGAGGAGAGGGACGAGGAGAGGGACGAGGAGAGGGACGAGGAGAGGGACGAGGAGAGGGACGAGGAGAGGGACGAGGAGAGGGACGAGGAGAGGGACGAGGAGAGGGACGAGGAGAGGGACGAGGAGAGGGACGGGGAGAGGGACGGGGAGAGGGACGGGGAGAGGGACGGGGAGAGGGACGGGGAGAGGGACGGGGAGAGGGACGGGGAGAGGGACGGGGAGAGGAAAACGGAGGCAGAGACTGTATGAATAGGGCGAAGAGGGAAAGGAGCTCAATTGTATGTGTGTTATATTTTAAGTATTACTAATAATTATTACTTATAATGCAATAACTTGGTAAATTAAGTATTTTTAATAAACATCTGGTGTCCGCACGGTACACTATTGAAACATGAATGGCAAATCAATACTTGGATTGTCCTCTTATTAAAGTAATGCTTTACATTGCCATAAGTTCTGCTTTTCTTCCTCTTCTTCGCGTTTCGATGCCAGTTTCATTCTTCCAGCAATCACGTTCAGAACATCAACGCCCCTTTTTCGTTTTTGTGAGAGTATATTGGCATTAGTAACTAATTTTTTTGTGCGGTCCGTGTACTTAAGGCATTTTCGTATGAAGTAACGATCAAGCCGAGCAAGCAACGATCGTACACCAGCAATACTAGTGATTGTCAAGCTTACACATATTTTTCAGATTTAGCATGTGTTTATCAGTATTCGTTGTGAATTAGTGGTTTAGCCATTTCTCTCTATTTTTCAAGTTACACTTTTAAAGCTTGCTCACTAGTAAATATGAAAATATAATAAATGGATGAAATTTGGTAAAATGTACATATTTGTTAGTAACTTCTCGTCATTATAAAGCCGATGTAATTAGCGGTATCAGTTATGTTAGAAGTGAAAAATCAAAGCCTGAAAAGTAGGAAAATTTGACTTATTCACTTATGAAGTATACAGATTTAACACGTCTATTGACATGTGTGTTGATATTTAGAGCATGCCGTCGCCTAGAGGCGACGATGTCATGTCTAATGTTAATTTGAATTAACATTAGACACGTCAGCACGATAAGTACGTTCTTACGTTACACACTTATGTTGATATATTAAACAGCTCGTCAAATTCACTACGGATTGTATGACAGTGTTCTACTCGTTGTTCGCGTGCACTTTCGGTGTATATGACCCACGAATAGTTCCCTGTATGTATCTGATGTGCGCAATACCCTTAAGTGTGTTAGGAGCTATGAACACAAGCAACACGCCAGTGAGCAACTGATTCCCGCGAGAGATTCTGACAAGCCTGAAGGCAGCAGTCAGAAAATCTGCACGTATATTGTGCATGTCAGAACGGCGAGCGCGAGAACGGCGAGCGCTGGAACGGCGAGCGCTGGAACGGCGAGCGCTGGAACGGCGAGCGCTGGAACGGCGAGCGCTGGAACGGCGAGCGCTGGAACGGCGAGCGCTGGAACGGTGAGCGCTGGAACGGCGAGCGCTGGAACGGCGAGCGCTGGAACGGCGAGCGCTGGAACGGCGAGCGCTGGAACGGCGAGCGCTGGAACGGCGAGCGCTGGAACGGGGAGCGCACCCATTTTGAGCGCTTACCCATGTTTTCTTTTCGCAATCTACATTGTTTTACATCTGCGGAACCGCCCGCGGACGTCCGTTTGAGTGACAATCTATCCGTAAAAAATCCATAATAATAATAATAATAATAATAATAATAATAATAATAATAATAATAATAATAATAATAATAATAATAATAACAAGAATAGACAAAAAAAGGTGTCAGACCCAAAGACTTGAAACCTGTTTATGTATGTCGACGCGCTGAATCCAAATCTGAAATCAGAATAGCGCCACCATACTTCAGGTTTTTTTTTAACTCGAGAACAACCATCGCGAAATTCACAATCTACAATTTCACGGTAGTGTTTTGCAAATAAAAAAATAGAGGGTAGTTGGACAATTCTAGCTTCACATTGGTATTGAGCACGTCGACGTATATAGAGAAGCACGTGTCGTCTTTGGATTTGACAATTTTTTTTGTGTGCCTATATAATTTATTAGTACAAATAAGCCCGGTGACATTTAATCAACAGCGAAAGTACAAATATAGAAATTAAGAGAAACTATACATAGAAATATTAAAAAAGATAAGCAAGACAAATAAACGAAGAAAAATAAAATAAAAACACAAATAGACAACTATAGAAAAAAATTAAAAGTACAATACAATACTACTCATATTACAAAAAATAAAAAATATAAATATAACAAATAAACATCAATAAAATAGAAACACAAGCAGATATGTACAAAAAAGATATAAAAATAAATTAAAAGTGCTCATTCCACCCAATACTCTCTCTTTACTTCACTTGACTTAAGTGCATTTGTCTGTAACCAGTAATTTATATATTAGAGGTAAGTATATGCATCGTACTTTGCCCGCACACATCGGGAGCGGTAGCTCAGTGCATCAACTGATGCCACTGCAGTGCCTCTAACCGGGAGGTCCTCGGTTCTAGTCGTGACGGCGGCAGGATTTTCGACACTAGCTTGTCAGGTAGGTCGAATTCATTCGCTGCCCGAAGGAGAATTCTAGTGGCCGACTGCTCTGATCGATAGTTTTCCGTGGTTTCTCCGATGAACACCAGGTGAATGCTGGAGCAGTACCCTAACAAACGGGCCGCGGATCGCGCGCGATCTTCCTTACCTCTTCCTTGTCCTATCCTCTCCCCCTTACACACACACACTCACACACACACACACACACACACACACACACATACACTTACACTAACATGCACTACACTACCACATATTCCGGGAGACCGGTCGGGAGCTTATAGCTTGTGCTGGCTGTGGCGGTGCCCCGCGGTATCCCGCTCAGAAGGTAAATTGTGTGGGAGAGTCCTGATTAGGTGGAAACCCTGCAAGTCGACGGTAGGTCGTCCCCGGATCTCACCATCCAGCGGGGGAAGATCACCGCCATCGTCCGAGAAAAAGCATCCACTACACTAACGAGACTAATGATCTAAGCTGTTGACTCGCCCGGAATCACCAACCAACCAAAAATTGCCCGCACATTTGTTGGTGTTTTCCTTCCTGAACGACACTGCACTTCACTGCCCATCACTGTACACTTGTGCTCTTAACAACTCTCGAACGCTAACTCGCGCGCCTCGGGGAAGGTTCTCCAGCGTCTCAGAATGTAAATTGTTCCAGTCAACAAAGATGCTATTCACAATGTTAATTTTCTTATTCTTATTCTTTGTTTTTTGCATTTTATTTTGTGTGAATGGTCGTTCCTAATGTGTTTATACATATTCTCAAGTGTACATGATCCGATGCCGGTGGATGCGCTGTAACAAGAAATGCGTGTTTTCAGTCGATGGCTTTTGTACTGAACCCTCGCGTTTATGTAGCATTTCGACATTCTAACTACTACATACATAGTTTTCTCTTAATCATTATTTATCACATTTTAACATTTATATACTCTGCTCTTCTTTTCCTTGTATTATTGTTCAGATAGTCACGTCGAAGTACATTTACTGATTTCCTGTTGAAACAGACTGTATTGCACATGAGGAATTCTTCGAGTTGCGAACTACCACTTGCCTTATCATGAGTAGTCGAGGCGCTAGACAAATATTCTCTTCCTGTAATCTACCAAACAAATCGTCAAGCCGCAGTAGGACAAGCACAGAACGATTAGTGCTTGGCAAGAAGCAAGAACTTCAACCTTAGTCAGGATTTGGCGAGCAGTCATCTGTTTCTCCGGGGATCTCATGTGTCTAGTTATGGCATTGTCGGCTGATGAATTGTTTTATGAAGCATTTTTGTATTTTTAAATGCTTAAGATCATTCATTTGGTTTTCTAAAAAAATGTATCTTTTACTATAACGCATTTTATGAATTACGTAGCGATGAAATTGTCAGGCAATTTTCTCCAAAACCTGTTAAATTGGAGACTATGATGACATAATTTCTGATGAATATTTCAGTTCAATAAATCACGAAAACGTGATGTATGGAGCTGTTGTACCATCGGAGTACTATTTCAGCTTTGAGGTATTGAAATTAGTTGCAGGTTTCACTGTATTTATATGTATAATCAAATGCTACCTAATATTTTCGTTTAAAAATTCAAATCGCAAACGGTTGCATTAAAAAGAAAAATATTTATAATAGTAAATTTTGTCTGTAAGTATTTCATATCTTTTCACCTTTACTACCATCCATATTCACACTTTCTTTCACGATTATCATAAATTCTCTTAGAATTTCTAGTAATACAATATTGAATTATTATTAACAAGACACTTGTGACTTTTCACATAGTATAACTTTCTGTGACGTTCCACGTAGTTATGAAACATTCAAGATGTGATTGTGGACACATCAAAGTTGCGAGCATTCGATAGAGAATTGACATTCATATTACCGACAAATTTACATGCGGTTTTTGGCTTTCTTTTCAAAGTTTTATTTTCGTACATACCATTTAGTAAGATTTTATCACTACTTCGATTCGAAATCATTTTATTGTTAACCATTTCTGTGAACTAGTATGTAGTTGGTGTTTTATCTAGTTTATTTTTGGAGCTCTATTCAACAGTAAATGATCTCTAAATATTACTCATATTATTTCTAGAAGTGATATCATTTTCAACATATTAGTTGTGGAAAAGAATAGTCCGCTACAAAATGTATTTAAATCATTTTCTAACATTCTATGTAAACTCGGTTCCAGTATGTTGTTTACAATTTTAAAGCGTTACATTCCTAGACCATGAATTGTTGACCATGGATTTGTGTTTGCGCAAAAAATATTATACTGTCTGTGCTAGTAACAATGTATTTAATATACATAGCACATATGAAGCGAATAAATACATGAATGGTCGTAAATACTCAGTCAATCTCAGTCAATCGTGCTTCAAACGGATTACATTCAGGTTCCTGTAGACATGACTCGAATCTATTACTGCGGCCAGTGGTGACATGTAGGTAGGCAACCCGCGGCACAAATGTGTGTAGCGCGTAGCATTCATGTGAGAGAGCAAACAGAATAATTGAACTAGCGCCATCTTGCCTCTGCAAGCGACATCGCAACCTAGATTGAGATTATCGTACATTACACATCACTCTATGATCTTCTTGAAAGGTAAACTGAACGCGCAAAAGTAATATAATCCTGTTATGCGAATATAATTGTGAAACGATTTGAATAATCACTTTTTTTTGATTCAAGTATCTGTTTCATTGTACGCTGCAACAGAAGGCAAGTGCGTGAATGATTTGAGAAATCATTTATGTTGGAGAAAAGGATCAAAAGATTGGAGTGCGTAAACGAACACTCTCCAAACTTCTATTTTTTTCAGACGAAGTATCTACTCTTATTCAAATCCAACTGAACATAATGTATCCTTGCGTTAATACGTATATTTCCAGATATTTACGTATATTTTTTTGGACACCACATTTTCTGCTCTTAACTTCTGTTTTCTAGTAACGATCATATTTCAATGCGCAATAACGATTGTATTCAATATGCGAACTATAGCAATAACGTGTTGTGAAACACTAAAAATATATCCTTGATTCTGGAAGAGAATTGTAATATGTATCATATGGATCTACATCAAATCCTTCAGTTAAATACTATAATGAAGCATTATTTTCGTAACTATGAAAAGTGAATAGCGAAACATAACGAAAGACGTCAATCCAATTTTTGTTTGATCTTTATAGGAATGTCCAATTATTCAACGAACGCGATATTAAATAATGGATGAGGAAGTGAATTTGACTGATTGGAAGCGTCAAGAAAACGCGAATCGTTCATATCGCCAACGAATATCCTCTAAATCGCCGATTATTGGCTTTACGGAACAAAAGAAATGACTTAGCTGACCTTTCTGCTCACAGCCGCTACAAAGACGTGGTGGAACGCTCTCGTGAAAACAACTGGCTTTGCTCACAAAGAGAAACGAGTTTGAGATTTTTCGCGTAACGAATGGAAAGAAACGGCGGACGTTGCTTCAGTCAGCAACAAATTTGCAGTCCCGCATTAAGCAGCGCCCTTAAACGAACGCCCGTTCCCGGAGTCGAGTTGAGACAATGATTATGGAATATTTTTGAAGTCATATTAGTGCTCTTTGATGTTCACAAGGGAGGCATCCGCCCGATAATTGACTTGACGGAGTGGCTAAAAGGCCAACTTTCTCGCAGCGTGCCGTGCTGAGTGCCGGAGAGCTCGCCAGGCGCTTTATTAGTTATATCCAACACAATGCGAGTGAACCCTCAAAGGGTCCTACGGCCGGCCGGTCGGTGGGCACGGGGAAGAGGTCGGCCAGACGACCCCCTGCGCTCCGCACGGCCCGAGGGGACGGAAGATGGGGCGTACCTGTCTTCTGGTCGGAGACTCTCGCTGCGCCGGGGCCGAAGGTCAACGTGGGCCTTCGGGACACCACCGGCGCGCCGCCTCGCCCATCCAGTGCGGGCGAGACACAATTGCGGACGTCGGCGCGACGAGCAGCGAGAACGGAAGCGGTGTAATGGTGGGGGGTGTAGTGCTTCGTGGTTTCCTCGGAGAGAGAGAGGGAGAGATTCAGAGAGGAGAGAGAGAGAGGGGGTAGTGAGGGACAGAGAATGCTTTGGTGAGCTGCGGTGGTGCCTGACGCGGCGTGCTCCCTCCAAGATGCAGCTGATGTCAAAGGCGTAGACTACATAGTGGGAGGATGAGGCGGGATTAGTCAAGCTTGAGGGAGTGACCGACTAGCACTAAGGGCGGGACTTGCGAACTCCGTTAGGGGTCGAGACTGTCAATGGTAGCAAGGAAGATGAGGCATGGCGCAGTAGAAATTGTACCAGAGAAGATAGCTTTCCTGTGATTAGTGTTAATTATTGCACAAAATGAAGGGAGATCAGGAAGGGTTTTGATCATATACCTCGGCAGAGAATGTTCAACTTAGTGCTAATATTTTCTGTGCTCTACGTGCATTTTATAAAAATATGTGCATAATTACATCGAGTCAAAAACTGGTAACTCTTATGTACTTTTAAGTAAACTGGCATTCAATATTGGAAATCTTAAATTATTAATTTTTTCTTTTTCTATAACATCGATTGTATGAAAATAAATACAAAACTGACTTTAAAGATTTTCAGTAGGTTTACTAGGTTTATATAAAACAAAGAGGTTGAAAATTTTTTCCACTTTATATTCAATGATCATTCATTTCCAATTTGATATTTTTTCACGGGAGGGAACGCATAACCTACAAAAAAAATATTTTTTAATCTATATAAAATGAACCCCCTAGCCACATTATTATTATTATTATTATTATTATTATTATTATTATTGTTATTACTACTATTATTATTATTTATTCAGAATAAACCAAACTGTAACTACCGAAAATATTCAGAAATGTTTCTTTTCATTTCGATAGATCCCACTACTCATTCACTCATTTGCTGCGTGTTTCTATTCTTCTTTGGTACAGGCTGAGTTCAGCTGAGTGATTTTATTGCAATTGAATCTGCAGTGATTCTGACCAGAAAATTCTAGAGTTTGAATCGGGACGTCTAATTTTCGTCACTAGCTTCAAAGCTAGGTCCATCCCAGCTGCTGTCTGGATGAGAATTCTAGCGGCCAGCTGCTCCGATCGTTTTTCGTGATTTCTCCGATAAATACCAGGCGAATGGTGAAACAATACCCTAACAAACGCACCATGGACCGCGAGCGTTATTTATTCACTTTCTTTTCATATTCACCTTCATTCACCTTCTATCCTCACGCACTTACTCTTACATTAACTACACTACCAGACTTGTCGGAAGACAGTCGGGAGCTTGGAGCTAGTTCCGTCAGGGGCGTTGCCCCGCGGGTGAAAATATCTAGGGTGGGAAATCCCCTGTAAGTCGACATGTAGGTCGGCGCCGAATCTCATATTTTAGTTGGGAGGTACCGCGCCACTTCTCTGATAAAAAATTACGTCATTAACAAAATTAGTGACTAGAGCTTGCAAATTTGGGTACTAATTTTACCTAAAACACTCAAGAAAAAAGGCATTAATTATTACTGAAATAGGCAAAATAAAGATATTTATTCTAGCTACAGTGGTAGTCAAAAAGGCATATATATAATGAAAAATCACATTTAAAAGAAATCGTAAAAAATAATTAAAATGATTCACATTTGAATTATTATTCTATTATGTAAATAACAAAATCTACATTATAGAACCGAAAAAAGTTATTTTTACACTTTTTGCTTAAAAATGTGTTTACGCGAAAATTTTTATTGGCAAACTTGATATTTGTGTTTAGCAATCCAAGAAACATACAGGAACCAAACTTGAAAACTACACCTTATTTTATATTATTTAATTGGACTACTAGCACTTAACGTGTAAGATAATGATATTTCCTTTGTAATATCGTTTCCACAAGTTCACCTCGCATGGCGGTTTGGAATATGTTTTACTCTCGGCGCTGTCTCTTCGAAATGCTATTGTAGACTTTCTTTGGTGTCTTGAAATGACATCCGTTAAACGGAATTAAATTTTTCGTTCTTAGCACATGTGTAATCGCCAGTACGGAGAAAGGTATATCATAAACAGAAAACTATCTACAAATAAGATCAGAAGCCATAGTCATCAGTAGATTCGTTTATTCGTCAGCGATGAAACCCTGTTAGCAACAATGAAAAAATCCAAAATTTTGACTAATACCATCTTATTCATTTACATATTTAACAGAGTCTCTGATTCTACAGAAAGGCAAAACACGAACATGAGTTTGTATTGTTCATGCTTGCAGGTATATATCCAGCTTGATCTAGATCAGTGTCAGGAGAAAACAAGAAAAATAATGACATGAAAGGCAGAAAAAAGCAAAAATAGGAAAAATGCCTAAAATAGGCATTGAAAGCTAAAATGAACAAAAAAGGAAAATGAAAATCGATTAAAAGAACTTCAGAAGTTCAGTTAAGTAATTACTATTGTTAAAAGTCATAAAATCGTAACACTATCAAAAAGGCATTTTGCCAGAATTCCGAACACTAATAATAATCTTAGCAGCCGACATGCCCGGAAACATCAAAGATTATATAAATATTCTTTGGTACACAATTTTCCAGTTTTTTGGTAGTAGGGCTTCTTAATAAATATGCTTGCTCTTTCTGGTTGTTAGATATAAAAACTTGACTGACATCTGTCTTCTTTATTCCTCGAAGTACTATGTTGCCTTCGTCGATTTATTTTAATGGTTAGTGGTCGATTTACTTCATTCATATAATTCAACTACTTGTTTCGTAATACTACCAGAGTAATGTTTTCCATCATCTTACTAATACATAATTATCATGCAATTGTTATTAATAATTTCATCAAACATTTGCAACTTTATCACAAATTAATTACTTATCATTTTATTATATCATTAACTTTATATAATAACTGTAACTTTATTGATAGAAATTACCATTTACTTCTGGGTTTCTGAAAATAGAATTGGATTACTCCAGAAAACATGAGATTGAAGATAAAAGCAGGCATTTAAGGAGAAAACGGGAAGATATGAAAGCTATGTAAACAATGGAGGGTCACGAAGTACAAGTTTGTTGATCCTAGACAATAATTATAGCCATTATAAAAATGTAATTTTAGTGAAGAATTTTAATGAAAGAAATTAAAACAGTTAAAATAAGAATGAGACGGAAAATGAGAATAAATCATTAGACGGAGAGGATTCTGATACGTCTTGTGAAAGATAAAGCAAAAGAAATAACGTACACTGCCACAGCAAAGACATCAGCGAATAGCGTCCGGAGTCAGTGGCTTTGGAGATGATAGCCGATTAAAAGGCAGATGTGAGAAGATATGCGAGCTATGCGGGGGCAGCCAGCAGTAGGACAGCAGCCCCAGGCTGCAGGGCCCTCACGGTTCACCCGGGCAATCGATACTGTGCGATAACGTGAGCCGAGAGATCGGCGGTGCTTGGGCACGGAGGCCACTACGAGATACCAACGAGAGAGACGGAGAGGATCAGGAGACTGAGTGCGGAGGATGCTGGAAGGGGGCGTGGCAAGTGTTGGGGCAGGGAAGAGAGGAGCCGGGATGGGAGGTTCAGGGATGGGAATAGAGTCGTGAGGAGGAGGAAGGAGGAGTTGGGAGGAGAAGTCAGGAGGAGAAGGGGGAGTAGGGATGAGAAGGGAAGTAGAGAGAGTAGGGAAGAAGGAGGAGTCGGGAGGAGGAGGAGGAGGAAGGAAAAGTAGAAGGAAAGAAAGGAAGAAGAAATGGAAAAGTAATCAGAAGAGAAGAAATCAAGAAGAAATAAGAAAGAAAAAGAATCAAGAAAGTACAGAAGAAAAGAAAAGGAAAAAATCAAGAAGTCAGGAAAGAAGAAGTCAAGAGAAATCAGGAAGAAAAATCAGGAAAGGAAGAAATCAAGGAAAATCAGAAGGAAAAGAAATCAGAAGAAAAGAAATCAAGAAAATCAGAAGAAAAGAAGAAGAAGTAGGAAGGAAATCAGAAGAAGTCAGAAGAAGGAAATCAGAAAAGAAGAAATCAAGAAGAAGAAGAAATCAGAAATCAAGAAGAAGAAGAAGAAATCAAGAAGAATCAGAAGAAGAAGAAGAAATCAAGAAGAAGAAAAATCAGAAGAAGAAGAAATCAAGGAAGAAGAAGAAGAAATCAGAAGAAAAGAAAATCAGAAATCAAAAGAAATCAAGGAAGGAAGGAAGGAAGGAAGTCAGGAAGAGGAAGGAAGGAAGGAAGGAGTGAGAAGGAAGGAAGTCAGGAAGGGAAAGGAAAAGAAAGTCAGGAAGGAAAGTCAGGAAGGAAGGAAGTCAGGAAGGAGGAAGTCAGGAGGAAGGGAAGGAGGAGGGAGGAAGGAGGAGGAGGAGGAGGAGTCAGGAGGAGAAGGAGGAGCCGGGAGAACAGGAAGCGTCCTAAAGGTGTGGGAGCCTCAGGAAAGGGAAGCGGTGGGCCGGAGGCAATGCGGGGGTGGGAGGAAGTCACGACCTGATGATGAAGAGCTAATTGTAGGGATGGCCCCGGCGGACGTAAGAGGCGACCGGCGCGGCGGCGACTGCGGATCCGGATCGCTGCGAGAATAGAGGCCGAGGCTGCAAAGGCAGTGGTGAGAGGTGGCAGCTAGGACAGCGGTGACGTCGGTGACGGTAGGAGAAAGGAAAGTGTGTTGGAAAGCGTACCCGGAAATGAGGGACGCTGCCCACGCTACATTGAGAGCGTAACTGCGCGCACAAAGAAAGTCTCGTCCTTTGTCGTCTGATGTGTCGGGGCCATAGAGCGCGATGGACGAGGCCATCCACCGTCGGGCCCAAAAATATCCATTAGCAGTTCTAGAAATGCGTTCTGCAACGGGGCTTGAAAATAATTTGCGATGAAAGACGGGAAATGGAGTTTTAATCAGATTTTTTACTTCATATTTAATCTGTTTTTTAAATCAACGTCGACAATTTCAAGCTCAATTGATCAATACTGTTATTTTCTTTTCCACGGGGATTTAAAGAATCGATGACAATCACGCTTTTCTTCTGGTTTACGGACGTACGCGTGGTCTTGGCTATCGAGGTAACGCGTCTTCTCAAATTACGGGGCTCGTTGTACGAGATTGTTTCCGAAATACGTGCTCGTTCAAAAGAGAAGAGAAAAAGCGTGTATGTTTACAATTTTACACGTGTCTATTAAAGCAGGACGCGTGGCGCGAAACCTTTCCCGCGGCCGAGTTGTATACTCGTTCCAAAAACGTCCTGGCGGTTGGGGTGTAAATGCGTGGGAATTAAGAGTAGAATGTAGATGACAGCTGCGAGCAGCATTCTTTCTCTGTAAGCGCTATCATGCAGATGCGAGCGAGTTCATTGCTTGTACTCGCAGTGACAAAGGCCATACTCACACAGAGGTAATCCACGTTTACGTAACACACCGCTTAACGATCTCGGTAATTGTAGCCGGTGGAACGCACGTTTCTTTTTCGAAGCCGGTCGCGGATTTTCGTGTATTCCCACTATTCGCACAGTTACTTTGATTTGAAGATAAGAGCTTCTTCTGCGACGAGATATGAATATTTTAATTTCCTTGAACGCCAATATTGCTTTAAGGATCATCTGTTAGAATATTTCGTTTCCATAGGATTACTATTCCATTAAAACAACCCAAATGACTCGCTCGCGCCTATATCCGAACGATTATCTCTTTGGGATTCTATTATTTATTTAACGTGCCATTAAAACATAACAGTGCTGTTTCATCACTCGTAATTCCATTATTTGTCAGTTTATTACATTATATTTACGACGTAACTTTATTGCTGTTCATTTTTCAAGCGGCTCTCATATTGATTTTAGAACTTTAATTTAGTTAACTAATTATTATTTTTGGGATTTTGAGGAAATGCTACACCGTTTCTTTGTATCGTTTTATTTTATAAATGATACTGTGTCTAGTTCACTGGTACGAGAACGTACAAAATTATTTGTTTTAAATATGATACCCATATTTCAAGTACGTGTTCAACATTAGAATACGTACCTGAAGAAGAAGAAGGAACGTGGTTAGTAGTGGTAGTGGTAATAGTAGTAGTAGTAGTAGGAGTAGGAGTAGGAGTAGGAGTAGGAGTAGGAGTAGGAGTAGGAGTAGGAGTAGGAGTAGGAGTAGGAGTAGGAGTAGGAGTAGGAGTAGGAGTAGGAGTAGGAGTAGGAGTAGGAGTAGGAGTAGGAGTAGGAGTAGGAGTAGGAGTAGGAGTAGGAGTAGGAGTAGGAGTAGGAGTAGGAGTAGGAGTAGGAGTAGGAGTAGGAGTAGGAGTAGGAGTAGGAGGAGGAGTAGGAGTAGGAGTAGGAGTAGGAGTAGGAGTAGGAGTAGGAGTAGGAGTAGGAGTAGGAGTAGGAGTAGGAGTAGGAGTAGGAGTAGGAGTAGGAGTAGGAGTAGGAGTAGGAGTAGGAGTAGGGGTAGGAGTAGGAGTAGGAGTAGGAGTAGGAGTAGGAGTAGGAGTAGGAGTAGGAGTAGGAGTAGGAGTAGGAGTAGGAGTAGGAGTAGGAGTAGGAGTAGGCGTAGGAGTAGGAGTAGGAGTAGGAGTAGGAGTAGGAGTAGGAGTAGGAGTAGGAGTAGGAGTAGGAGTAGGAGTAGGAGTAGGAGTAGGAGTAGGAGTAGGAGTAGGAGTAGGAGTAGGAGTAGGAGTAGGAGTAGGAGTAGGAGTAGGAGTAGGAGTCGGAGTAGGAGTAGGAGTAGGAGTAGGAGTAGGAGTAGGAGTAGGAGTAGGAGTAGGAGTAGGAGTAGGAGTAGGAGTAGGAGTAGGAGTAGGAGCAGGAGTAGGAGTAGGAGTAGGAGTAGGAGTAGGAGTAGGAGTAGGAGTAGGAGTAGGAGTAGGAGTAGGAGTAGGAGTAGGAGTAGGAGTAGGAGTAGGAGGGGAAGGGGAAGTAACAAAAAAAATTTGTTTAATAGTATTTATTATTTAATACTGATAGTACACTTCGCATCACATCACTATCGACTAGTATCGTTAAGACGCATAATAGCCCAAAGTAAATTACAATATATTTAAATTTCAAATTTTGTGACAATATATGTGTATTTTAGTTATATATCATCATTTTATGTTAAGTTAAAATATTTTCATTTCTTGAGATATGGTAAGGGTACATATATTGTGCACATTTTTATACTTTTAGGTCTTTCCACGAATGACGCAGATGGAAACATTATTTTAAAGAACTAGTTTGATAGTCACTGTTGTTTAAACTGAACAACCGTTATCTACATCGATCAGAACTGAAATAAGAATGCATCATATTTCTGAGCTGTAATGGAATGTCGGAGTTTCTACGAAGTATTATGCGTGACGACTGTTTCGAATTTGTTACATAAACATCTGAAAAATGTTGAAGGATGAAACTAACACTAAGAGTTCAGAAAATGTCTACTAACAAAAGTCCTAAATGATGAAACTGTAATTGACACCCTAAACAAACGTAGAGGGAAAAACCTGCGATGGGGTTAATCGTTGCCCTCTTCCCCGTTATGGATATGCGGAAGTTATGTTCAGTAAAATCTGTCCTAAAATTGAATGCCTGATGTAAGGTGAATCGTAATTCGTCTTCATTTTTATCGACCAAACATGATTTTCTCTTTACTGCATGGAAAAATCGGAAATTTACCTGAAGATTTTTTACGCTATAGTATATATACCTAAGAGAGGCTTCTAACGGTTTTTAAACGGGATTATATAAAAAGCATATTGTTTTTTGAACTAAGAAACTTCATTAAATGGTACATCAGCTCTATAATTCCTCTTTTTATTATTTTTAGGGCCCTAATAACAAAGAAGAGTATCATAAAAATAACACTGTTTCAAACATAATAACATAATTCTCTCCGACACAATTTTTAAGAGTGATTCATTATATTTCAAACTTAACAGTTTTAAAAGAACAAATGAAATATTAAAATAATTAAAGCAAAATACGAAAGTCACAGAAGGCAACCACAATACAAAAATGAGTCATCGAACTATTCAACGTCTACTTTGAACGCAAGAATAAAGAGTGAAGGCCAGACTTACGAGCATCAACAGACCGAATGAGTAGATTTCCGAGCCAACCAACTAGCGACTTGAGGCATTCATAAATTACGTTCGCTGCAAGAAACACGAGTTCGTGCTAGCAGCCATTCATTCCCGGGACTATCTCGTTTTCCAGCGTTGCACTAAACGTTCTTTGCTGCGAGCGCGAGTTGTAGCGAGACGTGAATCAAGAGACGGAGCGGGCCTCGATTCGCACGAGCGGAGAACACTCCGGTCGATAGTGAGCGCTGGGACGTAGCTTTAACCGTCGCATGGGGCCCAATGACCACATGGATCACCAATAGTACAGGCCAGTCACAAACATCAACGTAGTATTTACTTCCTCGCTACGGAGTAGAGAGAAAGTTATGTAATGCTGCGCGAAAAAACGGTAAATTTTCGGCAGAAAAACTCTTATTGCCGGACACTGGTAACAAAAAAGTGGATAAACCCAGCTGCTAAATTTAGAAAAAAATCCTGTAACACGTGATGTAACCAGAATCCATGTTTTGAGGGTCCTTGATATAAAAATCGATTGACGGCAAAACGTCTGTCTGTCTGTCTGTCTGTCGGTCTGTGAAGAACACTAGCAGCTAAATCGTGTAGCTGATTTTCTCCAAAATAGTTATTCCCCAATCGATCTGGCTGATGTCGTGGTTTCTCGAAAATGAAACATTGTAATTTTGAAGGATACTTTACATAAAGCCCCTGCTACATTTTTCAAATTTTCAAAAACATTACTCCATCGTTTTTTATTAATTTTTTGTGGATGTTGGAAAAGACGTTTTAAAATGGTGCAGATCTCATGTTCTTTGGAAACCTCGATATTTTGAAAATTGCAAAAGTTCAAAATTTTTTCGGCGTCTTCCTACAACTAAAATATTGAAAATAAGGTTTTTTCCTTAATGTAATTCGTTCCTTAAAAAAAGATTTTGAAAAAATGTCATGTAATACAATATTTCGAAAATTTCAGTATTTTCTGCGAAATTTTGCGTGAAAATACGGGCAAGAAAGTACGTGCAGTTTTTTACATTTCTAGTTTTCTCTATATTTGCTTAGGTAAGGAATTATTGATTCATTGTTGACGAAATCTATTAGAATTTATTTACCCTAAGTGATTGCTTTTAACGATTATCGGATGTTTACAAAGAATCATCTACCACCATGCATAATCACGAATAATCTACCATGCATAACTATAAAAAAGTTGCACTCTTACTTTAAAATCTGTCGATCTAGAGAACAGTCGTACATTCAGAGAAACAAACAATATTGAACTAGGTTTTCAAAAATAAAATTTTGCTATCGGTGTCCCTGCTTAAACAACCGCAAGTACTGAAAATAGTGTAGTACATGTTTAAAATATATATGCCCTTGCCATATCTAACAGATATTTGAGCACTAACTTAAAGATGTATGTAAACTAAATACTTTATCCTTTAATACTGAAATATTTTAATTATTTAGCAATTTATTCTGGAGTCCATCTTGACCCCTTCTTCCTGGTGTTCTCTGGATACCAAAACGGAATTAATATGAGGCTGGTAAGATCGCCATATCAATTTATTTTATAACGAGATCCCATGAGGCTCTTAGGAACAGTGATAAGAGATTTCCCAATTACAAGACATATGTAATAAATTAAAGCTACGTAGTGTGTTGTTTATTCAGCCTATTAGAATAACTTGAGGTCGGTTTCTGAATGTTAGCTTATGAGGTATTTTATTTTGGGATCAATATACTAAGTAAAGGCTTATTTTTCATTTGATCCTTTTTATAAAAAATACTGATTACTCACTGCTCGTTGAGCAGTTATTTAACACAATAAATAAATTAAACAGCCTGAGTCACCCTGATACAAACGGATCCCCCCTCTCGCCCTCTGATGGCCATATTGAATTAGCCATGTTATTTTGACCAGAAACTCGTGTTCTTCAACACTCCAACCATTGAATCCATCAATTTTTTTGCAAGCGTAAACATACTTTTTATATAGACGATGATCAGTTACAGCTTATAATAATCGTTAAGAAACAATATTTTTAAAATGCACACGTTTGGAAATAACAGAGTTTGCAAGCCAAATCCAATAATCTTAGAAAGTCAAAAACTATAAAAAATATTTCAGCTAAATCTACGTTGGGTCAGGACGTTCGAGAGTATAGACTTCAATAACAGAAGAAATGTGTTCTGCCCAATATCAGTACTTTTCACACATTTTAACTTTTCACTCTATATTCTGAGACATGAAGTACTGATTTCTGTGAGAGAAACCATTTCAAAAGTTTGTTGGTCAATAAATTTCTTTATGAAAGACGTGATCAAAGTTGTCAACCTAGAAAAGGAGAAATGTGAACGTACTAGATTTGAGGTTAGTGACATAAAGATGATATTAACGTCTTCGAGATGTTAAGGAAATGCAACACAATGCACAAGAAAATCGTTATTAACACCGGTGCTACAATACAAAATATCTGAATGTGAGCTTGTATTCCCTCGGGAGCAGACAAGTCTATAAAGATGGATGTGTAGAAATACCTACCAGGAGATGAATAGAAATGATGTAGTACAAGCAACATGTCTTTTTAACATCCAAGGTATTTTAATCCCCTTAGAACAATCTAATGAGGTGGATATAAATAACATCAATTGCACAAATAAGAACATTAACATTTTGTGTATTCGTTGTAATTTGAATCATCACGAATGACAGAATATTTACATTTTTAAAAAGTAATAAAGACTAATATCTTCTAGAAATGTTGCCCTAGGAACGAAGGTAATTCAAATTGATGCCTTATCTGTAGCGCTCTAAGCGATAAAAAGATTAGTGCGTGAAATAATAAATATCGTAGCAAAGCAAATAAGGTGGTGAAACTAGAATGTTCAGAAATCACGTGTATAGAGAAAAGTGGAATTAGACAAAATATGAATAAATGTGAAATGTAACTCGAGAATAATAAGTGCAGTCGACTTTAAATATCTTACATGAACTGCCATACAGCCGGAAAATTTTTAAACTGCCTCGAGTTTTAAATTGTGTGAAAACGTAGGTGAAAGGAAAGTCCGATAAATACCGACGCTAAAATATAACGAATTGTTGAATATCCGCTTGTCAACCAGGTAGCACTGACGCCAGGGGGCAAGTCGCAGTGGCAGCTGAGTTGTTGCCAGCTGGAGCCGGGCGTGGGAGCCGGGCGGTGAGGGCGGGAGGAAGAGGACGGGAGGGGAGGGGGCGGGGTCGCTATGACACGCTGCGCGTGGGCGAGCTTCAGCCCCGCTGCATATTTCACGAACTCTGCGGATGGTCCGGGCGAGTTTCGCCCATTATCCGCGAGGCGACGGACGCACTCAGGGGAGCACGGCGCTCGACTGGGTCGGTGTCGCCCCGGGCCCAACCCCCGCGCCCTCCCCACCTTCTCTTGCTGCGCCGCTTCCTCACCGTTCCCGCTCTGCCCCGCCCACCTTTCGTTTCACCTCCGCACCCCTTGCGCACCCCCTGACTCGCATTCGTTCTGCTTCTGCACCACGGCGGCGGCCAAACCTCCGAGCCACGGCCCTCACCTGCCAAAACTACCGCCTCACCACCCTACCTCGTATTTCCACGCCATCTCGATACCGTTTGCGCGCTACTTTTGCCTCACTTATGTGTTCCACCTCCATCCTATCACCGCTCCTCCGTCGACCTACCACAGACCCACGTGTGGCGTTTCGGATAAACCTCACAACGAGCTCGCATCACCTCCGCTTAAACTTGAAACCACCACGTCATCAATTCCGCAGCATTTCCTCGCCTTTTTTTTCTCTGCAAAACCGGCGCGCTATCTCTAGTCCACCTCCACACTGTCTTTTCACCACCTCTACATTACTATCGCACCACCTCTTCACATGCAAAATGCCTGCATCCCTCATTTACCTGAATCCAGGCCACACTTTGAACCATTTCTATGCTACGACCACATTATTTTTGGAGCACTTCCGCAACATTTCCATATCACCTACACCCACCACATCAGTTTAGGTGGCTCAGAGAATCAACTGATGTCACTGTAGTGCCTTTGACCGGGAGGTCCTAGTGTTTGAGTCCCGATGATGTAAGCATTTTTGACACTTGCGAGATAGCTAGGATGATTTCGGCCGCTGTCTGGAAGAGAATTCTAGAGGCCGGCTGCCCTGATCGCTAGTTTTCGGTGGTTTCACCGATCTACACCAGACGAATACCGGAGAAGTACCCCAACAAACGGACCGCGCGCGATCTCTCTTACCTCTTCCTTGTACTTTTTCTACTCTTTCACTCATAGACTTTCCATTACTTGCACTACACTACCATACATGTTGGGAGACTGATTGGGAACTTAGAGGTCGTCTCGTTTGAGGAGGCCCCGCTAATGGGAGATGCCTCGATTGGGAAGAACCCTCAATCCCACGAGTAGGTAGGCGCCAACACTCGCCATCTAGCGAGGGATGAACACCGCCACATCCCATAAAAGATGCTCTACACTTACGCGACCAATGACTACAGAGTTGAAGTGCCAGGAATCGCGAAATAATCAATGAGAAAATCTGCCTCTCTGCCGCTTAACAAAGTATCCTTGTTGTCAATTCTCATTGCATAATAATAATAATAATAATATTATTATTATTATTATTATTATTATTAGTATTATTATTATTATTATTATTAATAATAATAATAATAATAATAATAATAATAATAATAATAATAATAATAATAATAATAATAATAATAATAATAATAATAATAATAATAATGACTATTTATGTCTCGAGGCTCGGTTCATCAGACCCGGTCTTCCGGGGTCTTCCTCTAGATAAAAATGAAAACGGTATTCAGAGATATATTTAGTAAATAAAATAAAATACAACTAAGAGATGTCTTGCCGCTCAGCTCACAAAAACAAAAGAAAACAACGTCCCATAATTTTTACCTTAAGCGGCCGGGAAAATTTGGGGAAAACAAAGGAAGAATGCATGCTCTTCAACTTTGAGCAATATCGAGCATTTTTGCGATGAATCTGAATAATATTGGTAATATTCTGATAGGTCGATAATAACAAGGATTTAACAATTTTAAACATTTCGGGAGGGGCGTATGTAAGCTAGTAGAGTTGGAGAAAATATTCTGTTGTTAAAGAAAAGTTTATTATGTGTGTAAGTACCAGAAGAGCGTCTTCTAAAACAAATTTTAATTGCTGTGCCGTTATATTATCAGAGCCTTTTTAATTTTATTTGAGTGCCTTTACTATTTTTTCGACTTCTTAGCAGTCAACATTGTAGAAATTGAAACTATCGTCACAGCGAGATGCATGTGATTTCAGAAAATCTAGTGACATTTTTTAAATAATAGGGTCTATTGGATGTCTATTGGAGGTCTGTTGGAAGCAAAAATCACTTAGGTCATCTAAGGGAACTTCTAGTCAACTGTCATTTGACTTTCTTTTGCCAATTCGTAAGTTTTCCAACGTGTTTCATATTCCCTTTGTTCTGACATTTGTTTGGAAAAGATTATGATAACGAATCTTAGCGTTTCTGACTTTGTTTCACAAAATTTATAAGTTGTTTGTACTCATTTTCATTGTCATTTTCATTGGTTCTCTTAGTCTTAAAACGGCTATAGGCGGAATTTCTATCTTTCATATGATTTTTAACTCATTTCAAGCCATGGAGCAGCAGGCTGCATGACACGATAAGTTTTTCATGGAGCGTTCTTGTTAAAGAGGTTTGTTATCATTCCATTAAACACATTTACTTTCGAGTCCAATGAGTATGTGAGTGCCTTTAAATCCATCGCACACTCTGATCCAATCGGTCGCTTCTCTGTTTGGCATCGACTCTGCCTCCGACTACTTTCTCTTTCTAGCCTCACTGCTTCTCACCGCGTCCTGTGCTTGCCCGGTCTGATCCTGGTCGCTAGGTCAGTTTACTTTGTCTCTCACCGCGTCTTGAGGCAGAGTCTTCCCCGGGCTCGAAATCCTGCATCCACACTCCTGCTTGCTCTTCCGCGCCCCACTCCTACCCGTCTCCACATCCAGCGCTCAGTATCTCTCCAGATCGTGGGCCGTAGCTGTCCATTACACGGCCACATCAATCCTTTGTTACGTCTCGCTTTGCGTTTCTTACTGCCCTTTACTTTTTTACTCATTCCTTGCTGCTTCCTGTCTTATTTTACAGCTTCCTTTTTTTATAGATTGCCTTTTTAGACGGAGCACTGGCTCTCCGTCTGGTACCTCCATTTATTACAAAACTCTCCGTCATGCCATTTTGTAGCTTCGCACTTTGTCTTTTGAGTTTCCGTTAATATTTCGTGTGTCATTTGCTTTATTCAAACCTTCGTTCCTTTTCTGAGTGGTTAACAACTCTGTTCCTTCGTCAATTTTTAATGAACATCTCATTTTTATTTTTCGAATTTTTATTACATATTTTACGTCATATTTTTTAATATTCGTTGTCATTTCTGAGTAAGATCGTCTGTAGACAAACACTGCACTCTTTCTCATTCTTTAATGTCCAAGTTTAAATGTCGGCAAGTACTTGCTCTATTATATGATATCGGCACCCAAAACATATAATTAACTACATTCAGATACTGCTGTTATTGGTTTTATTTTTCATTCTTTCATTAGAGTTACGCGTGCAATCTGTGTAGTTTCTTCGTTTGCTCATTAACTTTTTTTCTCATTCAGTATTCAATTCTGTGCCTGAGTTAGTGTACGTAATTGTTTTGCATGTATTTCATTTCCCTTGCCCTTCTGATCTTCTTTCGCTTCCCGTCGCGATTTCCAACTCCTCATCCCCTTCAAAATACCAGCTTTTCTCCCGCTTTCTCATTTCCTCTCCTCGGAAAGCTTACCTCATCACGACGAGTATCTCCCTCCCTTCTCCACTCCCATCTCGTCTGTAGCGGATGCAGGCCGTCGCCCACCCAGCCGCCCACCACGCCGGCAGTGCGCCTGCACGCGCTGCCGCCCTCCCTCTGCTCTCCCGAACTTCCCACAACCCCACTCTTCTCCCAGCCCTCCCGCACCTTCTCTCTACTGCCCGTCCCCCTTTCAAACCGGCCACCGCACTGCCCTCCAGCACGCCGGCCATCGCCAGCCGCTCGCCCCCGCTCGCCCCCTCGCCCCCGCTCGCCCCCGCTCGCCCCCGCTCGCCCCCGCTCGCCCCCGCTCGCCCCCGCTCGCCCCCGCTCGCCCCCGCTCGCCCCCGCTCGCCCCCGCTCGCCCCCGCTCGCCCCCGCTCGCCCCCGCTCGCCCCCGCTCGCCCCCGCTCGCCCGTCCCAACCATTAACCGCTCAGCCATCTTTCCCCACCCGCCGTCCGGCCATCTTCGTCCGCTCGTTTGCCCTTTCTATTGCCCAACTCTTGCCCGCCAGTCCATCTTGCCCCATTCCCGGCGCCCTGCCTTCCATACTCTGCCATGTCCCTGCCAAGCCGCCTGCCCATCTCGCGTCCCCTCTTACAACCTTCCCTATTACCCTCGCAACCACTCTCCCTACCTGCCGCTACTTTTCCGACCCAACATCCTTCCAGTTCCCGTCTGCCAACCACTGTTCACCATCAGCCACCAGTACCACCATCCGCTACCCTCCCGCACGCCCACTTCGCCCTGCCCACCCGCCCACTTCTCGCCGCCCGCCGCGCGCCGTCGCTGCGCGGTGCCGCGCCGCGGCAACGGCGTGGAAACAAATGAGGCGCACCCGAGAGGCCTGACGCCCGGCGCACCCAGCGTGATCCGCGCGCCGTTCTGGTCCGCGGGCGGGCAGTGGGACACTGCATGATACAATTCGGACCAAAAAACTTCGACACTTATTTTAAGTCAAAGAAGTCTATGTGATACTCAGAGGGTAAGCGAATGTTACATGTGCTTATCACAGTTTTAAGTTAAATTATTAAAAAACATGTCATTAGTTAGCACTTTTTTTATCTACAACAAACCGAACGAGGTGGTTCAGTGACAACAGTTGCATTTGCAGCGTCGTTGACCGGGTGGTCTTATGGTTCAAGTTCCGACGTTGCCGGAGTTTCGACTCTATCCTTATAGCAAGGTTGAATTTAGCTGCAGTCTGCGGAAGACATCTAGCGGCCGGTCTTAATACCAGTTTTCCGTGGTTTCTTCGACTAATACAAGGCGCGTGGTGTAGCAGTACCACATGGGTCCTGCGCGATCTTCCCTTTCCCATCTGCTCTCCCATTACAAACACACATACACTACATCCTACATATATCAGGGAACCACCGGCAAATGTGACTCAGTGCATCAGCCGATGTCACTGAAGTGCTTCTGATTGGGGGGTCCTCGGTCCGAGTCCCGACAGTGTCAAGATTTTCGACACTAGCTTGTTAGCTAGATAAAATTCTTTCGCTGTCTGAAAGAGAATTCCAGAGGCCGGCTGCTCTGATCGGTAGTTTTCCGTAGTTTCTTCGGTCAAAACAAGGTGAATGCCAGAGCAGTCCTACAAACGGACCACAGACCGCGCGTGATCTTTCCTTCCTCTCTCTTCTCATTTCCTCACACACTTACATGCACTACACTGCCATACATGCCGGGAGACCGGTTGGGAGCTTAGGGCTTGCCACGGCTGGGGTGGTGCCCCGCTGGTGGGAGATACCTGGTGAAGGGGAAACCTCGCTAGCTGACGGCAGGTCGCCATCCAGCGAGAGAATATCACCGCCATGTCCCGATGAAAAAGCATTCACTACACTTAGGGGACTAATGACCTCAGTAGTTGACGTGTCTGGAATCACTACCAACCAACCAACGACCATTCGAGGGGAACCAGTTGAGAAGGAAGAGTTTATCAGCTGGAGCGGTGCTCCATGGGGAGGCGATTCTTGGAAGGAAGAAATTTTCAAGCTGACATGTATTCGTAGGTTGGCACCGGATCTCAGTGGGGAATATCACTACTACTTCTCAGCTATAACATATACTACACCACCGGGATTAACGATAAAAAAGTTGACGTGTCCGGAAATAAGAAAACCTCTCTCTTTCACTAGTTGTATTACGATTTTAATAAAGTTAGGATAATACAATCCAGCAGGGGGATCATATTTGGAAATTACACTACAATCTTCTGAGAAAATTCTTCAGCATATAACTGACATCCATGAGCTAAATATTGAGCTGTCTGTGTCTCACTGTTCATACTTTCTTACAAACTAGAAACAATCGAATGAATCCGCCTAATCAGACATTGGTCCCTTCTCTAATACACATGTTTAAACGAATACTTCAAAGTGAGATACCTGGTGAGAGAGGTATTATTTTTTATAAAAACTATGTTAATTTATCATTTAAAACAAAATACATATTTTCTGGGGAATTTTAAACATGCATTTTGTTTTAAATTTTATTATCAATTTACATAACAAGTCAGTTTACTTTTTGAGGATTATTTTTGGAGAGCGATGTACTATCTGACTTAGGATAAATCTTTTTGTTATGATTACAGTTTATATTTCTTCTACAGGAAAATTCGTCCTGGAGTGAGAAACCCAATAACGAAAATATTTAGATGTTAAAAAACTTTCCTTGAATACGAAGAAATATACATTTCGCACGTTGGTATTTAATTTTAATAAGTGCAAGAATGTCATTACTCTTTACGGTATATTAAAGTTTCAAAGAAAAATTTGCATCTCGGAAACATATTTTCGGTGAACTCACAACAGTATTTATTCCTTTCGCCAGGCGGCATAATGAAGTAAAGAATAGAAAATACACTGAAATTTTAGCTATTTGTTACGGAAATGTGGTTACTGAATAAAAAATAGTCTCTTTATATTCATCACATATACTAACACAGTTAATTTACGAACAATCTTTTTACCTGACATTCTTAAAGATTTTAAAGTGATAATTTTAAAGATTTTCAGCCTACGAGAACTATAGCTTATTCCTTTCTACGAGTTATACTTAAGTTTTTAAATTAGGAACAAATAAAGCAAAAATTATATCAGATGAAAATAATAATATATAGTTATCCTGGAACACGACATATATTTAACAAGGTGTTTTCCGTCTTGGATTTCTAAAAAAAATGTACTATATTTATTTGAAACGTATTTCGGACATAAATGATTTACTTTATTTTTGAGCCATTCCTCAACACTCATGCGGGTACTTTCTCTGAATTCGAAGCTCAGCCAAGGACCTACGAACTTCAGAGGTACTTACCCAGGATGTGAACATTAACTAAGAATGTGGTCTTTTGCCGTCGGTATTGCAGACCAGCATCATGGCCTAGGTTGCTCAAATACTTTCTCAGGTATCTGGATATAGCTCCTATAGCCCCAGCTACTATTCGGACGATTGGGATCCTGATTTTCTAGAATCTTTCAAGCTCTATCTGAGTTTCACGATATTTCATCGCTTTTTCGATCTCCTTCAGAAACATTCTGGTATCTACTAGGATGGCCATGCCCATTATCCAGAACTGCTTTTCCTCAACGACGGTAAGATCTCCCATGCTATGTTCAAACTAACTCTTTGTTTGTATCTTGAATTCCCAGACTTTTTTTATTGGATTTTCAACCACATTTGGATTTTATTGGATTTGCAAGCCATATTTTTTGCGTAGATACTAATGTATACACTCTATAATGAAGTTGTTTGAGATAAAATATTATTATTATTATTATTATTATTATTATTATTATTATTATTATTATTATTATTATTATTATTATTATTTACGTATCGGCCATTCCCTGACCACGCTACACGATTAACGTGTGTCGCTTTGGAAATCAGCTTTTCGGCTGAATCTTTTGGTAAAACGCTTTCAATTGTGAATTATGAGGTGATAGGTTGATGACGAAGGGTGAAAGGACAACCACAAATACGACCATGCTTTCGCAGGATTCGAAACTGCAGCCTCCTCGGCGCAGACGTTGACTGCCGCAATCTTCTGCGTCACGTGGATGGCTATTATTTATTATTATTATTATTATTATTATTATTATTATTATTATTATTATTATTATTATTATTGTTGTTGTTGTTGTTGTTGTTGTTGTTGTTGTTGTGTTTAATTCATGAATGGAGTATCTATATACACAAGAATATCATGAAACTGTTACATATCCACGTATTAAACAAATATAAAGTGACCATAATGTATACTATATGATGTATACATATATCTTTGACCCCGGTGAGTAAGCTGATAAGTCAAAAAAATTCAATTTTACAGAGGAGCAACAAAAAAACTTTAAACTACTGCTATAAGTAAACATTAATGATATTCAAGCAAAACCTATTCGAAAATAATTTTGTTTCCTTTGAATATCATTAATCCCTGATTTGATTCATTTAAACGTTGTATTTGATCTCCTGTAAAATTAAGTGTTTAGGACTTATCAGCTTATTCACCGGGATCAAAGATATATTTCTGAGCCACCTTATACCTACATATGAATATTTCTGAGTCACTTTACTCTTTTGCCCGGAGAACGCGATGAGCGGCACATTGCAAGACGGCGGGCGCGAGGAGGCTGTTTGCAGGCGCCTGAGGGAGTTCCTTGCCGCTTCCAACGACGACTTTGTGCTGAAAATAACTCTTTTAGCGACGTATCGCGGGTGAGTAAGCGTTCCGGGAAGTAGGTGGCGATGAAAGCTCACCCGCCTCCCCGCACGTGGATACCGCAGTATGACGGAATTTCCAGAAAATGATTCCGCCGCCCTCGCTCTGTTAAGTTCGCGTTGCTGGCCTAATTTAATAGATGTTGCGTTCTTTCTCTTAAAGCACGCGAGTTTAGCGTTGTTGGCGAAATTAGGAAACACCAAGGCAGGGTACAAATGTGTCTTAACTCTAAAAAGACAAACGCAAATTCTTTAGCATGCAAGACGGAGGGAGAATAATAGCCCGTGGATTTTATTTTTAAATGTGGATGTTACAGAAGCAGCGAAAGCGGCGACTAAATATTACAGAAGCGGTGAAATTGTTTGATATTCATTTCAAGTTAATAAACGTGTATAAGTTTTATAACATTTTTGTTAACAAATATTTAAAATTTTAACCGGCTCAGGGCATCAACATGCAGTACCTCTGATCGCGAAGTTCTAAGGTTCCTATGGTTCGATTTCCGACGGCGGGAGATTTTCGACAATTCGCTAGGTCGAATTAGGTCTCTGCCTGGAGGAAAATTCTAACGGCTGGCTGCTCTGATCGGTAGTTTTCCGTGTTTTTTTTCGATGAACATCAGGCGAATGTCAGAGAAGTACCCTAAGAAATGGGCCAGGGACCGTTGGATCTTTTCTTCCTCTTTCTCGTTTACCCTCTTACTTACACCTACACACACACGCACTATACTACCACACATGTCGGGAGCTTAGAGGTTGACCGAGATAGGGTGCCGGCTCACAGGTGAGAGATGTCTCGGGGAAAATTCCGCAAGTCGGCGTATAGGCAGGCACCGGATCTCACCATCCAGTGCGGGAAGATCATAGCCACTTCTCGTGATAAAAACTTGCACTATACTTACTACTGATGGTCAGTAAATGACAACGGAAACTTGAAATATTTATTCATTAAATCATTCAAATTTTCGCATTATATGTTACATTTATACTTTGTTCAATTCTGTCTTCTGAAAAGCAAATAGGTAATACCTGCTAGCTGTCTACGGTCTCCTTTTCGTAACTTTCTTTACCTATTATTTTAGTTTCCTAGCATCCTTCCACTACTGTAACAGAACCCAAAGCCCTTATCACCTTCAACCTCTGAACCACAGAAAACACCTAGTTAATAAACCCTTCCCAATCTCAAGCTAGACTTTTCATACCAAATTTCTCCCACCTGTAGGCATCCATTTTCTATGAACCTCGCGTAAAGTACATTGGTATTTTTCCAACAATTTCTACGACCCTATCGCATTCAACTAACCTCCACAGAAGGAAATAGAATAACCAATGCCATATATCCAATACTCACTACCCACTCCCTCACACCCACGAAAAAAACGTCTCTTCAATACATTTATCCTTCCAATCTTCACATACATTGGTTCGGGAAGATGTCATGGCAATTACTTTTTTTAAGACAATATTATCGGAACACAAATTTTTAATTTCGCGCATGAAAAAAATTCTGTACTAATATGTGTTCACAATAACTGATGGCTCTGTGAATGTCTCTATTAGCACAGAGAACAATGTGAAATCAATTGTCTGACTGCCGCCATGCCAAATGAATGAAACCCGTTTCAAATAGCGCTCATACACCGAGATAGCCGCTATCCTTGCAATAAATACCTGATAATGTCACAGGAAATTGGTGGAACATTTTGAAAATAATATCCTTCCATACCAGACAGTCGCGAGATGAGCAGGAGAGTTTCTGCGAGGACGAGTAACAAACAGTGATCAGCAACGCAAGTGACGACGTGTGTGTGTGCGAACCGATGTGGCACCTGCGATAATCGAGTAATCGGTTTTTTAAAACGAGGTTAATGCTTTTAAAATGTTTTGAACTCGCATATGCTAAAATGCTCTGGAATATGAAACCAGTACTGTCATTTCAAATAATTTAATAAATTTGAGAATATAATTTTGATGTGTCGTTCAATATTCAGGCACTTCGTTCATACTTTCTCCTTTTATGTGAATACTTCACATTTCCCTCCAGTGCTTGTATTCTCACAAAAAATAGATGCCATGGCTTATTCCCCAGCCTTCGTACAACAATTCCTCCTGAACGTTAATATATCAACATAGTCTTAACAAAACGGCCAAGTTTGAAAACCGTATCATCTCTTTCATTCTCTGACCATCACTAATAATACTGCGAATAATTATAACCAATATAACGGTATTAGAACTTTCGATAACATCACACACATCCTCACTCTCATATCCTTGATTCGACAACTATCGAAATTCGAAACTTCACCAACAAACCAACCGCCAGAAAGCTTATTTTTTCTTCCACCACCCTCATTCACGCACCAGAGTACATCGGGAATAAACATCCCGTCACGTTCTGTAATTGCCACTACAATGTTAGCCTGACGGCAGACATCAACCACAAATTACGGAACCCACTCGTAGATGTGATTTAACTAAAATGACAAACCCCGAAACGCATCCGAAAGCATAAATTCGCAATATATCACATATCCTTTCTATCCCATAACCTGTCCTTTCCACACTATACATAACCGTTTCAACAATGGGAGGTTTTTTACAACAATTTTACATGGGAGGGTTTTTTTTCTGTTTTCAAAATTTAAGAAGTATATGACTTAGTGTAGGGATCACAGAATTTTGAAAATGTGCACACAATTCACTTTTCCCCATAGCACGTCATACGTAGTTTTAACTGTTTTTTGACTGAAAATAAATAAAATAAATAACCAAAATAATCCTTCTTATCATTCACCTAAACTTGCGACACCTGTCCTGTACTGGAAAGAGGAATATCTGTAGCGGAAGAAAACAACACAAATAAATGATTCCAGAATGAAGATTCTCCCAGCTTGAACAGACACATCGATAACCGGTGCACCATCGAAGGCAACGTAACGTATTTCATACGCAGAGAATGTTTAAAGCAAAAATGTATGATTAATAACGTCAAATTCTTTCAAAACACATTAAAATATTGTATTTTGATTCAATGATGACAGAGCATCAAATAAAAAAAGAAAATGTATGATTCCGTAGATTTTGATTTTCTGAATCCGGTAAATAATGGGCAACACACTAATTTTAACAAACAATACGAAAACTCAACTAAACCAGTTGAATATTAATTTTTAGTTTACCAACTATTCTCAAGATTTCACTGGAAGAACGTTCGAAAACAAATATCGTATTAACATCGTATTATTTTTATTAAAAATATTATATATCGTTAAATCTTAAGAGATTGGACGCTTCGTAAAATTAACCGCAATTCTCGAAATGTATTGCTTGAAGAGGCTAGTCACTGTTCCCAGATCGCTCGCTTCCTTCTCCTAATATTTTTACTTTCTCCCCTCCTACGTAAAGCGAAAATATTATAATGCTAATAAAAATTGGCGATTCTTTACCACAAAACCATATATTGTAACATTATGATACAGAAAATGAGGATAAATCTTGTTCTTATAGATGGTAAATTCCTTCCTTTAACACATTGTGTAATCAGAATGTTTTGTAGGTCTTTGATATCGAAAATTTGGTTTACGGCCAAGCGTCCGTCTACTTATTTCCGTCTCTCAGATTGTTTTATTTATTATTAATTTATTTTACGTCAAAAAACAGTTAAAAACTGCGTATGACGTGCTATGTGGTCAACGCTAGCATCTGAATTATTCAGAAGAGTGTCACCAAAATTAGTAGTCCACTATCTATCTGTCCGAACTCAACACCATGCAGATTTTAAACAGTTATTTTGATTTTGATACTATATTACATGGAGTCTTAACAACATTTTTAAAAAATTCACAAAATGGCTTCAAATTTTTGGATTAATTTTTACTTTCTCGCCTTACGAGTACTTCGTAAGAAGAGAAAGATATGTAATCGTGCGCCAAAAACCGACGAATTTTTTACTCTGATAGACACTTAAAAAGGACGCTTAACAATGGCGTAGGACTCATTTTTGTTTAAGTTTCTAACTTTTCGAAAACGGCATAGGTCCATATTACAATTAAAATATTGAAGATTACAATATTGAAGATAGAGTTTTCCTTATTAAAAATTAAAAGTAATGCGACAAAGCATGTGCTGTCGTAGTATCTCTCGATATTACGAGCCCACAGAATGTGGATCCTGACATCGTGTTAGAGGATGTAATTTACGACTTATGGGAGACAAGGTTCACTACTTCGAAATTAGGACCCCACAATATGAAGTTTTTGTGAAAAAATTACCGGTTTTAGCCGCAACATTACAATACTTTCTTTATATTACGTAAGAAGAGAGACTCTTTGTATTACGTATGTAGTACGCGAAGAAAGTAAGAAATATAACTTAGCAAGTAAGAAAAGTACAGTAGGAATATTCTACAACACATTCAAAAACTCAAACTATCACGTATAAAACTCAAATACAACTAGGGGTGCTACACAATGGCACAGATTTTCTCGTACTATTTTTTTTCTAATTTCATTGGTGTGGACTGGCTTTAAGGTCTTGCTCCATTCTCTGGCCTGCTGCTATCTATCGTCACCCAAAGTATATATTTTTGAAATTTTCTCAACTTTCCGGTTTCTTAATAGTAGAACAAAAATATTACTTCAAGAGTATGAAAGAAGAGTAAAACATCGTCCTAAATAGATTTTTTTATTGATAAATTTGAAACGGTTTAAAAAATGGGGATTAATCATTACTGTAAATGCAAAATTTAAAGATCTTTTCCACAGGAATCTGTTGAGGTTTCGAAAAGCTTACTCACAAATGCAATAATATATACAAATTGATGGAAATGTGCATATTAACGGCGTGAGAGATATTTCAAAAAATACAGTTGTGTAATTTTTGAAAAAACAAAGAATACACAAAAAATTAACTTCACGTCAGTGCCTTTATCACTGCCCGTTGGAAAAGTTTGAAGAAAAACTTTAGTGCCATTTTTGAGAAAATGGCGTTTAAGCGTTTCTGAAAATGCAGAATTTTTAACAGAAAAATTTTGAATTTTCGAAAAACTTTATATAAAATTATTTAAAGCACATGTACTCATAAGTACAATAAAGTGAAGGAATCGTCTCCAATGTAAGTATTACCGACGTGAGTGAGAAGTCAAAAAAATTAAATTTTTGTAATTTTTGAAGAAAAGATAGAGCAATATGGAGATTATGTCATCGTGTAGGGTTCGTTTGGCACTAACCCTACCAAAAAATGGAGGCCTGTTTTAGAATCTTCTTGTTATTTTTTTTAATAACTGCAATTTAATTGCAGTTATTTTGCTTTAATTGCAAATATTGTACGCAATGTTGCACGAAAACTGCTAAAATTTTCAAAAAAATCTACAAGCTCTTTCTGAAAAACTATGTACAGACAACAAATTTCATTTGAAAGAAAAACTTGTCTTCAGTTTTGTAGTCGGAAGACGTCGATAAAATTCAATTTTTTGAAAGATTCGAACTTTCAGAGTTAACCGCGAAAACTCGACCTATGCTACCTTTATAAGTGTAGTTTACTCCATTCTTACAAGAAATTTAAATTCAAAATTTGGAGCCGGTTTTGAGAAAATTTTGAAAATGTCCGAGGGGCTTCGTGTAAAGGACCCCGAGTTTTTAAGAATGTTTTTCAATATTTCAAAGCTTCAACTATAGCCAGATCGACAGGGGATTATTAAATTTGCAAATGATCGTGCAGATGGTTTAGGCGCTAGTAGTGTTCACAGACAGACAGACGGACGGACGTTTAAAAGAAAACACTTCTAGGAATCAGGGGACCCCAAAACGTATTTCCGTTGAAATCTCGAAATTGATTTTCCGCAACATTACATAACTTGCTCTGTGCCCCGTGTATACGTATGTATACGAGAAAGTAAAAATCACATCTCCAGGGTCTGTTTGGTTTGATGATCACCTTAGATTGAATATTGAGCATGCGTGGAAAATTCCCACCGGCATCACTGACTCCATATATGTGCCATCCTCTGGTCCCCGGAAATAATGCACTCTTGTAGATGAACTTACAATAAATCAATATACGCGTCATTATCGGTGTCAGAATAAGAAACCTCTCCATGGGCTGACAATAATTGAATCGTTTATTTCAGAAACCCGTCAAACGCCAAATTTCTCATTAAGAGAAAACTGAGAAAGTATTCCAATTTTTCTGATTTTTAAATATTTTTTAATATTAAAGAAGTTAATAAAAGAATATTTTTCAGGTAAATATATACTAAACGATCTGTCTATCCTTATGGAAAAATAAGTGCTTTTTAGATTTTGGCGTTTGATGAGTTTCTGATATAAACGATTCAATTGGCGGAAATACATTTCATAATGCACTATAGTTTTCTTCCCTTTTGTTGTTTTCGATACTTAAAAGATTAGAATTATTTATTAAAGTTTGAAATTTATTTTCGATCGTTTTATGTTGTACTATGTTCGAGTACTTGATTTTTTGCCGCAGCATTGACACTCGAAATTTAAACTCTACTTCATAAATAGCTACTGTCTAACTATCGCGCTTACCTCCATCTCTTTTCCTAATGTAGTACGTCCCAGGCATGAACTAACACATGCGCCTAAATAGTAAAAAGCCATGGATTAGAGTGTAGAATGAAATAAAATATTTACTACAACCCAAAATTGATTATAAAACCAATATTAGAAAAACAAGCAACTCAGCAAACAAACAAGCTAGTAAAGCGTATCGGATCAAATAAAGATTTGAACTTCTCATCTTACCTGCAACATTGCACATCCTCTTACCAACTTCGCTATTTTGGTTTGAAATGTGTCGATAAGTATCCTGATTCGTAGCAAAATATATTCATATCACTGATTTTACACCTTTTGAGTTGTATTTAGAAAATATTTTAGGGGGAGTAAAAAGAACCTACCATAGACGCGAAATTTCGTTCGCTCTTTGCTTCTTGAACATTATAAACTTCACCTTTCAAATCGCTTTCATTGGTCACGGCCCGAGAGTGATGTGAAGTGAAATTTTTTATGGGACGTTTGTTGTCCGCCGTCAGAGGTTTCTCACGGCAGAAGCTGGGTTTGCTACCTTTGAGTATATTACAGAAATTCAGAGTTCATCTTGAACTTTTTGTAATTATATTCAAGAATTATATTCAACTTGAACCTAAAATACTACTACTCCAAATGATACTTGCATATTTTCAGTGCAGTTGACTAACAATATCAATGAGTGATCACGCTAATTCATTGCACGAAGTCAGTCGCGCATACTGTATTGATTATTCGAAACTTCATTTCCCTGAACGGAAATTACTAGGGAGGCAGTTTCGAACTGATAACACAAGAGTAAGAAATTTACTGCAGACACAAAAACATCTCTAGTGTATTGTATATTTTCTGGAATATTTACTTATGTTAGCAAACGAAATAATTACATACACATTAATTTTTAATGTATTATGTAGAAACGTTTGCTTTCATATTATGACACTACAAGACTTTGAAATCAATTTTTTATAATAACATACATAACACATGTTATTTTTTATTTCCGTCAAGTAAAATTATATTAGGCCGACCTGGATGGCCGAGGGGGCTTAGAGCTAGTACCGACTCAGCGCTTTGGTCGGAAGGGTCGCGGGTTCGATTCCCGCCTTGGGCATGGCTGTTTGTCCCTTTGACTTTGTATGTATGTGTTGTCGCGGAGGGCCTCGCGTTCTGCTGACCCCAGATCAGAGGAGCCCGCAAGTGTGTTGGTGTCTAGTGTATGGTCGAATATGCGTCCCATCGGGGCGTAAAGGGTAACAGGCTGTCGGCTGGATAAAAGCCCTAGATAAAAAAAATATATTAGTATTTTTATTTGTGATTCTATTTCTTTCTAATAATGGTCACTGACCCCCAACTCGATCAGGTTTTACGTCATGTTTTCCTGATCGCTTGAGCAAATGCTGCGATTCCTTCACGAAGGACACGATGAAAGATAAGAATCTAAATTTACAGCTGATTTGCCTTAGAAAGTTGATTTCATTACATCGGAACGAATATTTTGCTAACAGTTCTTGCCAAAAAACGCTCATTTCTTCCTGTATTCAGAAAACAATTTCTATATGTTTCACGGTAAGGATCCCAGAATTAAGAAAACGTGCACAAAATCCACTTCTCCCCGTAGCATGTCACATACAGTTTTTAACAGTTTTTGACGTAAAATTAAATTAATAAATAAGTAAATAAATAAATGAAATATCGAAGAAAGATTACGGATATGTTCAGTGCACTATACGCATTTCTCTTCTCAAAATTAGCACTGAGATTTTTTAAAATTTAAACAAATTATATCGTATTCCTGATATCAATTTATATGTGAGAATATTTATTACTGGATAATAAGTTATTTGACCTTAGTAATTTCGAGTCATAGAATATCATTAAAACTTCTATTTTTTAATTAATTTATTATTTTTATTTTAAATTTAGAGAACGTAATTCCTTCAATGAGGGATTTCATATGATTTTCGTCGACATGATCGAAATTCTTTAGAGAATTATTTGAAAATTTAAGTGAGTGATGGTCGTACTTCTTAGAGCTCTTATCTACCATGAAGAGAGTTATTTTAGTACAATCCATCTAAAAATTCTTACGTTTATCATTTTCTATTGAAAAATGAAATTAAAAAATCAGAATAGTTTCGCGCTTGCCTTTAAATTCAATCGTCACTGGGATGTTTAATGTTGGCAAATACAGGCGTGAGGCAATTGATCCGCTTTGGATTCTCGGTACAGTGCACCGTTTTCCGAGTTGTCATTTAATTTTACTTTATTGTGCACATCTGAAACGTGTTTTTAATGAAATAAACTGTTTTTATTTTTAAGTACACCTTATCAAGCGGGAACAACAACCCGCGAAACGTTTTTTTAAACCTTTTAAATATAATTAATAAATAATTACAGGGATATTCGTATTTGAGTACCTACAAACCAGAGATTAATTTAACAAGACTATACATTCAACAACAACAAAAATTGTTATATTTAACCACAAATATCTGATAATTGACGTTATTGCTTGTGCTTTTATAGTATTGTAAACATTTTGTGTAAATTCGTTTGTTAGGTTATCTTATTGTTTAACTGCTTTGTTTTCGCCGCGTCTACGACTCATTTACTTTTTCATAAGGAGTTTTGTAATTGTATTATTACTGTATTACAACATTTTGTCATCCTGATGTAAAAACACAGCAAGATAAGTTTTCCCAAATTTTGTTAACCTAACAGTGACTTTCGTGAAGCGTTGTTCAACAATGCAAGTTTTGATATTAATATTTTTTTTCATGAACCATTACTAAAGCTTTATTCCATTTTCGTTTATAATTTAACTACTTTGGTGTAGCCAGTATAGGTTAATGGATGAAGTAATAAATTCATACGTAAACAAATAGTATGAAGTGTGTCAGTTGGCAGTTTTTGCTGCCCGACGTAATGAGACCTTCGCTTGAGACGTTTCGAGCAGCCTAGCGCTAGGGTTTATTGAGACGTCGTTGGAGCAGGAGGCTGTCGTTCCGCACAGTCAGAAGTGCTCTCGAAGTGGCTGCACATTAGGCAAAGGGCGCGTGGGTGGGAGGGGGAAGAACGCGGAGAGGAAGGGGTGACAGTGAAGCGGGTTCGAGTGAAGGGCAGGGTCATGTGGGCGGAGCCGTGTGTAGGCGGAAGCTGATAGCGTGTGTAGGACAGAGCTGGGACGGTTCCGGGCCGGGAGGGGCGGGGCAGGGGCGTTATGGGCGGTGCAGGGTGGAACGGGGGCGGAGGGCGGTGACAGAGAGGTCAAGGGAGGAGGCGGGGAGGCACGAATAGGGCATGTGTGAGGTGTGACATGTACGAGGTGCGAAAAACTGCTGCGAGGGGGGCGGGGCTGAAGCGGAATGTGACCGAAGGAAGGGCCGGAGATGGGACCGGGTAAAGAGCGGGCAGGGTGCGAGCTGGAGGGATAGGACCCTGACGTGGGGGTAGGCGAGTCGGTGCAGGGTGGTGCGGGAGCGGTGGTGCGGACGGGACCGAAGATGAGGGCGAGAAAGTCAGGAAAGATGTTTCTCAAAGCGTGATATGCGAGAATAGAGAGGAACCGGGGAGTCAGGACTGGGATAAAGACGGGGTGGGGGTAACGACTGAGCGTGTGGAAAAGCAGAGCGGGGTTGGGGTGGTGCCTGGTGGCGGGGAGAGTTGGCGGCGGGCGGGACGGAAGAGGGAGGTGGGTTTGGGCAGGGCGAGGTGGTACAGAATGGATTGGTGAGACGGGTGGAGCGAGGTCAGGGGCAGGACAGTGAGCGGAGGCCGCGACCGAAAGCGGAGAGGCACGGAGCGGGGAGAAGAGGCACTGCCTGGCCGGCTCGACGGTGTTGGGTGGAGTGGGATCAGGGGCGGGACGCTGAGGAGAGGCCGAGAGCGAAGGAGGGGAAGTCACGGAGCGGGGAGGGGCACTGCTCGACGGTTCTGGACGGTGCTGGGTGGAGTGGGATCAGGGGCGGGACGGTGAGGAGAGGCCGAGAGCGAAAGAGGGGAAGGCACGGAGCGGGGAGGGGCACTGCTCGGCGATTCTGGACGATGCTGGGTGGAGCAGGATCAGGGGCAGAAGGGGGAGAGGAGGCCGAGAGCGAAGGCGGGGAAGGCCCGGAGCGGGGCTGTCGCGAGAGTGGAGCGAAGAACGCCTAGAGGCACGCGGTGCGGCGCAGGGTGGGTGAAGGAAGCGCAGACGTGCGAGAAGCAGCTCCTCCGAAGCGCTGATACGCTCGAGCACGTGATCAGATTACCTTTGTAACGTCGTTAGCTAAGCCCGGTTTACGCTTCAGGAGTGGACCACTTGAAGGCGTCGAGTGTGGTTATTAGAACGCTCCATTACTATGCAAACATTCTGCGCCTAAGCTTTGACATCACAGATCTATTGTGGTCCTGTCTGCAGGTCGCCGACAAGTAGGAAAGTCACAGAGATAAAAGCTGTTGAAAACGGTGCGATGATAAACCAAGAGAATCGTACAGGATGCGTGGCATAAGAGACCATAAGGTGTAATAAACTGGCTTAAAATTACTATTTACCCACAGATGTGGTTGTATGTTTGTGTTCTTACGTTTTGTAGCATTTAAAAGGTATTGCTTTGTTGTTAACAGATATTTACGTCTGTGAGGGGTCGCTTAAGATAATTGGTTAATTCTGTTCATTATCAAATTAATAAGAGCATGTCTGCCAGCAAACTGCAGAAAGGGCTGATGATCGGACAGCGGTAGTGTCGCTTTGGGATTTCCAAACCCTCCCTAGCGTGAAAACGGGATAGTTTAAACTATTGGATTGGTTTGTGAAACCATTCTGCCTTAGAAGTGAATATTCTTGACATTCTCATATTCTAGATCCAGAGTTGTGAGCCATGTGAGAATTTCTAAAACAAAAGTCCCATATAACTTTGTATTTGTAACAATTAAAAAATGCCTAAATAATAATAGTAGATGCAATTGCAGTAACATAACACAAAGAACAGAAGAAATGTTTTGCATGTAATATTTAATAACTTTAAAAATTAGAGTTAGGAAATGACGATCTGAAAATCCTGTAATAAAAAATATGTAAATGTATATCAAAATACCAACGAAAGGAAATAACGGGGCAATAATCTGCTACAATAACGCTTAATTGCTATTGAAAGGCTTTCAGTAATGAGATTAATTTAAATATCAGATCGAGAAAAAGAAGATATCAAATCAGCAAGGAAGAAATCATGAAGTTGCATTATCGAAAACTTGATATGGATAAAACAAACGAGAACCAACTGGTTTTGTTGATATTGCAAAAAAACGTAGATTACCTTTCAGAAAATATATAAATTTTAGAATTTCCAAAATTTATATTACAAAAATGAATTTCACAGGCTAATGATTTGAGAGAGGAATTTTAAATATTCTACCATCCCCATATCATATGAGCGGCAGTTGTGAAAGTTCAAATGTCAAGGCACGTTTTCACGTAATGTGATCACGCCACGTTCAGGTACGACGGGTCGCAGAAGTGGAGGTAATCAACAAAAATAATGCAAGGGCAGAACGAACAATTTACAATGGCATAACGTAGACCTCTCCAAGTTTCTCCTGGGTATGTAATGCTATCACAAGCGTCTCGGAACGCGGTGTTTCTACTGTAGTGAGAGGGAAAGAATTTTTATAATGTGCGTGTGAGCTACAGAGCTAGTACACCTGGGAGCTCATCGCTAAATCAGGAGGGACAGTAAAATTTCATGGGAAGAAACTGTGGAAGTTGCCAAAATTCGCAGTCGAGAATAGTCTTTAATCTCGATATTCAATGTCTTAAATTCCGAAAAGAGCATTTATTTATATATTTGTTTATTTAAATTATATAATTAAATTTAACGTTAACTTGATGAAAACTATTTTTCTTCCTAATTTCAAAATCTGGACATAATTCAAGTAAAAGTAAACCATTTGTCTTTATATAATAACGTAAGAAATTATAATTCACATTACGATTGACCGTTATTATTTTGCACTTTGTGGAGTTGATGGTACATGACAGATTATGAGTTCTTTTCAGAATTACGACGCATTATACAAACTCACAATTCATCCAAATTTTATGAACATTAATGTGATTTTTGTGGCACATTTGCAAAAAATAAAGAATGACAGATAAAAGAATAACGATTACTTAACAATACATATACTAATACGTATCAACCCAAGTAAAACATTGTAACGGGCTACAAATTACCTATTAGGGATATTCCGTTCATTTAATGAGCTGTGGCTTGTGGTTCAGGTGTCGCTTAATGTTTTATCATTATCAATAATTTAATAGTAAATTTAGTAGTTAATAAAAGTTATTCAGAATACAGAAATACAACGCATACGTATTTGGTATCTACTTAACAAAGAGACATGCATGATCGTATAATAGTATTTCAGTTCTCAAAAATATTTACATTTTTGTGCGTGCAAGTATTTAATTCGCTACAATTCGTGAAACGTTGGATAAAAATTGGCTGTTAGAATGTTAATTATTACAGTAAGCATTCTGGATAATACCAGCGAAAATAAAAGGTAACTATACTATCATTTTTTTATTTATAAGATACGCAGCTTCAGATGTCTTAGCAATCAGATTCAGAACTAACACATGGAGGTCAGAATTCTATGAGGAAATGCCATATCATTTGGAATAGTTGATACGTTTCGAATTTTAGTTCGAAACCAAAAGCTTTCGAAACGTTGAGATTAATTTCCTTCTCCTATCCCCTATAGTATATAAGAACTCAAAATACACAACAAGAATTGGTCTTGTTTCAAGGAGATGTTAATAGTTGTTGAGCCAATTTCACGTACATACATTCCCTTTCTCAACTACCATTCTATTTTTATATGTTTTTTTTCTGTTGAATTTTATTAGCTTGTTTATTTGGAGTAAAAAGTAAATGTTTGAACGTGCGTTTCAGTCTCTTGCGGTTTTCACATTTATATTGTAAAGAACTGTATTTGTGATCCTAAATTAGGCTATGATCAGCCTTTGCCACCCTCCCAAAATATTTGCTTATTTGCCAGAAGTGTATCCCGTTCGCTGATCTTGCCCGCAAATACGAGAAATACGGAGCGGAATAGTAAATAACCCTCTAAACACTACTTAATATCGGTCGGATGAACGGCAGTTAATTAGCATAGAAGGTGCGAAGGCATTTCCAATTTCCGTTGCCTGTATCTCGGCGTTCCGCGCCGCGAGCTATGTGGAGCTACGTGGGTACACTCAGGTCCGCTCAACGTGTTCGCGAAAGCCTTGCTTTGGCGCCTCGACCAGAAACTTCGACATAGCGCACGAGCTTATTACGAACGAGGACAGAGAGGGAGGAGAGAGGGCGAGCCGCTAAAGGGCACGCGGAGGAGGCGTAGGCAGCGGGAGGGGGCGTGGGGGCTGGGCGCGCGGGAGACAGACGAGCTGCTGCTACTAATGCCGGAATGCACTCAACGCGCGTAATGAAAACGCCGATGCAAAGAAAAGTGAGGGCGACGGGATCGAGTATCGCCGCGCGCACCTGGGTCTTGAGAGCGCGGGCGGGCGAGAGGTGGGTGGTGGGTTGGGGCAGGTGGGTGGGATCCGCGGCGCCGTGTGATAAAGGGCACAGCTGTGGGCCTGTTTGTGCTTTGCCGTAGCTAGGCGAAACCAATAACCTGCCCGAAAGTGACGAAATTGAGTGTGAATTTAACGCTTTGATTACCGACGCATTTTTGTTGCATACACACCAAGGAGGGGGGAAGAAATGAACGAACAAAACGATCAGAATTATGAATAGTTCAACATGTTCTTGTTATTATAGACGTTTTCAATTAACTCTGAGATATTTTTAGAGCTAATCACTTAATTCAAAATGCAAAATAAACATTGAAATGAAATAATTAATGTTACTAAGGACAGAAGAATATATTAAGTGTGTTTAGAAACTGTTCAATATTGCGATCAAATTTTCAATCTCGCCACCAAGGCGCAGCCCTAAAAAGCTTTCTTCCCGCGCGACCACCCACTATTAAGAGCGTACATTCACCAACCTCTCACAAGTCGCTCTCTGTGCATGCCAGCACGCCGCTGCACTTCGAAAAATCCAACAAAAGGGCAATAAAAACATTTACAGTGTCTTCCGCGCAAACCGCCGTTCTCACGGGCCCACGCCCGCCCAGAACATTGACCGCCGCTTCTCGGCGCCGTCGCCAACTGGGGTTTAAGCCCTCATTAGCCTAGGGCTGGGCCACCCCGGAGGCGGGGCCCTTCACTCACCCCATCGCTCGCTACCTGACAAGCGACCAAGAAATGTGTACAAATATTTCTGGGAATCGCTTCGGGCCTCCCTCGCAAATATAAGCCCGTTTATGTATCTCGCCGACAAAGAGAGCTTCAGGTGCACTGCCGGCGCGCCGCCCCGCTCCTTGGCCGCCTGCAAGATGCTTCAATTCCCGTGGAAATCTCAAATACAAACGGGCCGCCATCGCGGGCACCCCACGTGCCACCGCCTTTGCTTCCGATCGCCGCCAATGTCACGTGACACTCCTCTCCCCGGGCCCGAAGGCGCATCACGAATAGAGAGCCGATCGCGGGCACTTCAAACTTTCCCGCCTTACCATTGGCCCAAGTCATAGCCATGTGACTCTCCCCTCCACGGCCTCAATCACACCCGCAATATAATAAATACTGCGACTTCGCTCCCACAGAAGAGAGAAGAGAACAACAGACGAAGAGAACAGACTCAACAGAACAGACTTAACAGAACTTTTCTAACTACATTGCTCCGAACTTGTTAAACTGACTGACTAGCAAAACTCATCAAGGTCGGCTGTTCCTGCTTCGCCTATCAAGGCGATTAGTACGGCCAAATCAAGCCTGCCTCAAATTCGTGCCACTCGCGGGCCGCAGCCGCCACCTGGCCGAATTCACGGCAACCTCCACCACCAGCTCCGGTCATCTGAGTCCGCGCCCATGCCAGTTCGCACCACCGAACTGCCTGGAGCCTACCTCAGCCCGGACAACGACACACTCAGCCGTGTGATTTGGGTTAGTGCCTTCCTTGCTACAAACTGTAAGTAAGCTAAACCCAAGTGTACTTCAAGAAAGAAGAGCAGTCAGTAACTTTATAAACTTTCAATGGTCCTCCGGCTTATTATAAACCAAAACCAGTTGTATTAATAATTATTATGCAATTAAATTTATATTCATTCTCAGTGCATATTGTTTATCATTCCCCTAAAGGCAAACAATCCCCTGAAACCCGTTCTAATCCCCGTATGTAGTCGCACTCGCAGCACGGCACCTCCCAGTGCTGCATCT
>BLKR01010300.1:0-60786 GCA_011170035.1 Teleogryllus occipitalis
ATTTATGAAGGATCTATTTCACGAAATAATATTGACTTGTTTTTCTACAATTACTACATACGGTATTTCATATTTAGATTTAAGTTTCCTTACGACATTAAATTCATTTTAATTTATTCTGTTAATTTTAGTGTTTCATTCATTGGTACATCATATCGCTTTCAGACTCTAACTACACAATTGTGTATGTGTGGTTATACTAATGTGCAGCTTAAGATTTCTCGTATTGATTCATTGTTCGTGTTCAACCCAGTGCGAGCCGATTGTGCAATTCGTTAAGAATTTGCAGTAACGGTTCCTTTTGTTTGAACTCGAATGTCGTGACTGTACTGTTTAAACATTGAGAGAGACAGAATGGTTTGGCAATTTCTCAAGAATATAGGACAAATATCATTTCAAAAGTCTAGGTCTGAAAGGGATGAATTTTCTTTCCTTATGTATCAAAGACAGTAAGAAAGTGGTGCAGTCACATTTTCGGCAAACCCTATGTATTTTCGAAAATTGCAAAAAAAATTAACATTGCAAAATTACATTGGTTGATGATAGAGATTTTTTCTTAAAGAAAATCTGTTCAAAAAATCGAATTATTAAGAAAGATCATGTACATTTTTTTTAAACGACCCGCTTTTTCTAAATGTCAGTTTGAATTTAATGTAATTTATATTTTTTCTCAAAACGGGCTCCAATTTTTAAAAATTCTTTCCTAAGATGGAGTAAAAAACGTTTAAAAATTGCGCATGTCTCATTTGCGATGAAACTTCCTGAATTTTCGGATTTTACCAAAGTGAGAAATAATGCGAGAAAGTATGTGGTTTTGTAGACCTCGTTCTTTTCTGTTGAATTGATTCAGCTAAAATCAACTCCATGGCATTACTCGCACGACTCTCAACGACACTAGTACGTGTCTGATGAAATAAAACAAGAATATTAAATATTAAAAGCGGTCATTATTTATCCTAAAAGTAAAGCGATTCTCTTATATTATTTACGTACGGTATTCACGATTTATTTTCCAAACTTCCTTCCGAATAGGATCAGGTAGGTAACTTCGTGGGCATTTAAATGGAGACCACATCCCTATCACCGCCCTCTTTCTCCTGCCGATAGCCTAGAGCAGCGTCCCAGCAGAGGAATTTAATAACCAGCGCCGCGTCGCTCCACAGCCACGAAGATTCCGCCTTCCGGGCGCCGAGCCAATTCTTCACGGCGATGTTGGCATCCCTGGACGATGAAAGGCTCACGGAGTAATTACCTCCGTGCAAACCTCGGAGAGAGATCGCCAATTAGTCTAGTAAATGCAGGTCCATTTGTTTTTTTCATATTAACACGGATTCCGACACGGGCTTTTGCTGCTGAAGCCATGGGGCTTCATCAGAAAACTCGTAAAGCCCTTTTACACAGTGCAGTTTTCGTGCAGATGCTCTTGCAGAAACTTATAGATCCAAAACTATAAAAAAGCCAAAAGTCTTGTTTTCATAGTCTGCAGGCTTTCTTTAGGAGTGGTCACTATACACCGCCACCACACAAATGAATTCCCGATTTGAGTCGTCCTATTAATTGTCAAACTTTGTGTACGTGTGTTCTTAGATACTTTATTAATACTTTTTTTAAGTATTAATGACACGGGGAGGAAAAAATATGTAGGGCGTCTTCACTGTTGCCACAATCATGGTTGGGACGCTTCTAGCTCGTGCACAGGAAAACCACTCCGGGATGGAGCAAGTCTTGGCTGCAGAAATGAGATTTAGGAATCTCACAATTGCAAGAGGCTGTAAAATAAACCAACTAGAAAAGCCAAGGACTCGAATCCGCCACGCCAGTACAAAAAATATCACGAATCTCACCTAACCTAACCACAAAATTGATAAGGATTAACGGTTTCCGCCATAAATAAATCCGTTAGTGAACGTTTCTGCAACTAGAGGCGCTAGAGTCAAAATCTACGTCTTCTGCATGAAAAAATGGAACATGCTCAAAAGTGATCATGCAGAAATCGTGCTGTCTGTTCTGCACCCTTTCTGTATGTCCAATCTGCACGGAAACTGTACCGTGAAAAAAGGATCTTTAAGGGGCTTGAAAAATAAGAACTAAAATTAAATTGATATAGACGAATCAACAATACTGTTCGATGATACAGAAGAGTTTTAGAGTATGTAACCTCATCTGACGCTGGTTAAGGCACGAAAACATCAGTATATGTCTTTTTCGTATTGTTGTATTTGCAGGATGCAAGGTAAGTTAAACAGTCAATGTTTAATAACCATTTACTTTCACCAATAACCAATACACAGAACAACGTAACAAATACTGTACAATAATTCTTAACGGCCTTCTTGCCTCGCCGAGCCTTATCGCCCGCAGTGGCGATAAGCGTCGTAACGTGATAGCTGGCCGCAGTCACCTCGAGCCTCCTAGTAGCGCGCGGCGGGTTACGCCGCGGTCGGGAGTGTAGCGAGGGGCGGCAGTGGCCACCGAGGTCGGCGTTGATCGCCTGGCTGATACGTCACGGCTAGTGACGGTAGCAAGTGCCGGCGGTAGTCTGCAGTCACTTTGTAGCGCGCCACAGATGGCGCCTTGACCAGGCGTGTAGCGAGGGCGGCAGTAGCCCCCGAGGTCTGTGCTGATCGCCCGGCGGATACGTCACGACTGGTGACGGTAGCTGGTGTTGGCGGCAGCAGTCTGGAGTCCTCTTATAGTGCGCAGCAGGTTACGCCGCGGTAGGGCGTGTAGCGAGTGCGGCGGTGGTAGCTACGCGAAGCGGTAACTGAACGGGAGCGCCCTGCTCCCGACCATGCCTTTATACCCCACCGCCCGGTGAAGGGGGAGGGGAGGGGCTGTGCCCCTCCACTAGCGGCGCGGCGGAGCGTAACTCCGTTTCGTCTTCTGATTGGGGGGATACCACATTCCTCCCCGTTTTATTGTGGGCATATGGGTGCCCACGATGACGACGTGACCTCCGCAGCAGGGCTGGACCTGGTGACGCGTCTCGGCTGCTGGGTTCGGCGAATGACTCCGCCTCTGGTCGCACCCCTCCTCGGGATGTGTCGTCCGATGGTGTTGCCGGCCGAGCCGCTGGCTCGTGTGTGATGGCTGGTTCCGCCATCCGCATTATAGCCGGCTGAAAATTACAATGAACATTACTCTTCTGTTGGTTGTCGTCTATTCTATGCATGTTCCACCTTTTTGTAATCTGGTTCTCGTGTCTTCTCATGATACCGCTTTCTGACTGTACCAGATACATTCTATGCCCTATAGTCTCGTGGATCACTGCTGGAATCCACTTTGGATAGGATTTAAACGACCGAATATAGACTTTATCTTTGACTTTGAATGTTGTATTCACTACTTGCTTCGGGCGTTTGACGGGTACTAATAGTGCCAATAATGTCCTCGGCTGCCTCCCATGCAGTCGTTCCGCTGGACTTTTCTCTTCGTTACCTACTGGAGTTGCTCTGTACGTTACTAATAGTTGTTGTAGTGCTTTATCTTTACCAACTCCTTCTGCCATTGCCTTAATCATGGTACTTTTGAATGTGCGTACAAATCTCTCTGCTCCCCCGTTTGACTGTGGGTGGAATGGAGCTGTCCTAAGGTGTTGAATGCCATTTTCTATACAAAATTTCTCAAATAAATGTGATGTGAATTGTGCGCCATTATCCGATATCAACAATTGCGGTAAGCCTTCTATTACAAACACTTTCGTTAACATTTGAATTGTTGCTTCTGTTGTTGCGGTACGCGTCTCACACACATATGGATACTGTGAAAAGGCATCTGTCACTACTAACCACATTGACCCATAGAACGGCCCCGCATAATCAATATGTACTCGCTCCCATGGTTTTTCAGCTTTCGGCCAGCTCGAAAAGTGCTTCGGCGGACTTGCCTGGTTCTGTCTGCATATATTACAATTACGTATCAAATTTTCTATATCTTTCGACATCCCCGGCCAATACACATATCTTCTAGCAACCGTTTTTGTCCTGGTAATGCCCCAATGTCCAACATGCAATAACTTTAACACTTCTGCTTGCAGCTTCTTTGGAATTACAGCTCTTACGTTATCTTCACAATTATATATTAACACCCCATCTTGCATTGATAACTCGTTTTTCTTTAACAAAAATTGATTTAAGTCTGCTGAACTATGATTTAGTTTCCTTGTTGGCCAACCTTTACTCAAATAACCACTTACTTGTTTTAACAGGCGGTCTTCCCGTGTTACCTGCGCTACCCTTTTTGCGTCCAGCGGCAATCGTAACAGGGCGTCGCCATCCTCAAAGTCTATGTACGCGCAGGCTTCTTCCGATTTGTCGAATGACTCGTCTGGCCCCGCCGGCAGCCTCGACAGCGCGTCTGCGTTGCCGTGCTGTGAAGTTGACCTATAAACAATCTCAAAATCATAATCAGAGAGGAAAATTGCCCATCGTTTCAGTTTCTTCTCCGTTCTCTCTGAAATACCTTTTCTTGGATTGAACAATGACGTAAGTGGTTTATGATCTGTAATGAGCGTAAATTTCGCGCCATACAGATATTGATGAAATTTCTTCACCCCATAGATTATTGCTAATGCCTCTTTTTGAATTTGTCCATAATTTCTCTGTGCGTCGTTTAATGTTTTCGATGCAAATGCAATTGGTACTTCAATGCCTTCTGGTGTAGTCGTTGATATCACAGCGCCAATACCATTTTCTGACGCGTCAGTCGCGAGAAGTAGCGGTTGACCTGGCGCGTAGTGCGTCAATCTTGTTGCTTTAATCAGTTCTTGTTTCAGATGCTGAAATGCATTTTCACACTTTGTCGACCAAATAAACTTCACATTCTTCCTCTGTAACTGGTTTAGTGGTGCCGAGATCATTGCTCTATTCTTAATGAATTTGGAATAATAAGCAACCTTACTTAAGAATGAGCTGAGTTGTTTCACATCTTGAGGTGCTGGCATTCTTGTAATTGCTTCAATATTTTCCTTTGTTGGTCGAATTCCATGCTTGTCCACTACGTGGCCTAAATAGTTTATAGAAGTCTTAAACAATTCACATTTCTCCCAATTACATTTGAGTCCATTGTCTTTTAACAATTGCAACAGCATCCGCAAATTCTGCTTATGTTTTTCTTCCGTTTTTTTTGTTTGTTTTTTTCTCCCTTTCAAAATTCAAAACTTAAGTAGTATATGATTTAGTGTAGGGATCACAGAATTTTGAAAATGTGCACACAATTCACTTTTCCCCATAGCAGTTTTTAACTGTTTTTTGACGTAAATAAATAAATAAATAAATAAATAAATAAATAAATAAACAATAATATCATCCAAGAAGTTAGCGCAATTTGGTAGTACTTTCTCCGTAATTTGTTGCAGAAACCTTTGAAATATCGCGGGCGAGCTGGCGATGCCATACGGAAGCCTTTGAAACTGATACAAACCATCATTTGTATTAATCACCATCATTTTCTTCGATTCTTCATCCAACTCTAACTGCAGATAAGCTTCCGATAAATCTATTTTCGTGAAACATTCACCTTGTAGTTTCGCAAATATTTCTTCCGGTTTTGGCATAGGATAGTGGTCTATTAACATTTGTGGATTTAATGTAACTTTAAAATCTCCACACAACCTTAGTTTACCATTTGGCTTTTTTATAATTACCACTGGAGTGGCCCACTCTGCATTATTAACTGGTTTGAGCACTCCTTCTTGTACCCATCGTTGCAATTCTTGTTTTACTTGCTCTTGCAAATTCAATGGCACCGGTCTTGCTTTACAAAATTTTGGTTGACAATTTTCTTTCATCGTTATGTGAGCTTTATATGTTGTGCAATGACCTAGGCCTTCTGAAAACACTTCGGAAAACTCTTCACATATTTTCTTCATTTCTGCACATTTACTTGTGTTGTCGACTGACATGACATTATCTTCTACCGTGAAACCAAGAGAGTCTATGCCTTCCATTCCCAATATATTCTGTACATCATATCGGTTCACTATGATAAAACGTAACTTCCGTTGTATTCCTTTATATCTTGCAGTCACTTCTACTTCACCTTTTACTGGGATGTTTATTCCTTGATATGATTTTAACTTTGCTTTACCGCTGGAACATCTCGGTGCACCTAACTTTTGATATGTTGTTAGATTTATTAGATTTGCTGTAGCCCCTGTATCGATCTGGAACTCCATATTTTTTCCTAACATTTTCAATTGCACTCTTATCTTTCTTCGTTGTGATGAATTCAAAATCATATTCACCGTCTGTATTTGGTCTACCTCCATTTCTTCTGACTGCTTGGTGCTACGTTTCACACTCTTTGGGTTTTCTCTAGGGTTTTCCTGTTTTCTGCCCGCCATTTGTTTCTTCTTTAAACAAACACTTTGTATGTGTCCGATCTTTTTTGCAGAATCTACATTTTGCCTCTTTAAACCAACACTGACTTCGTTTATGGTTACTTTCACAACCTGGGCATGATTTTACTTTTTCTTCTGCTCGTTCTTTCTCCTTTGTAACTTTGCTCACTTCTTCTGTTGTCTTCATCTGCTTTACTAGATTTTCAGCCATTTCGTGTGTTGTAGCAATCTTCATCACTTCTTCCAGTGTTGGTTCTTCTCTTCGTATTGCATCTATACGCACTTGATTTATCGGGGTATGTAATATAACCATATCTCTAATCATATTATTTGCATATGACTCTCCACAGTTACTTTTATCGCACTTAAATTTGCATGATTTCGCTAAACCTTTCAGCTCTACCACCCATTCCGCATGTGATTGACCTGGTTTTAGTTTCGTTTGAAAAAACTTATATCTTGAGGTCACTACATGCATTCTCTCTTCAAAATGATCGGCCAGTTTTAGTTTCAGTTGACTGAATGTTAATTTCTTTGGATCTTCAGAGCATATTTTCTTTATCGTAATGAAGGTTTCTTCCCCCACACACGCCAAAAAATGTGCACGCTGCTGTGCTTCATTTGTCACTAGATGTGCTTCCAAGTGCTGCTCAAAACGTTCTATATAAACTGTCCAGTCCTCCTGATCTTTACTATATGGTGGAAATACCGGAATCTGCTGGACTTGTTGTTTCTGCATCTCCAATTGTTTCATTAACATTCTCATCTGTTCTTGATGTTGTGTTTGCAACATCGCGATCACTTGCGTTATTTGCTCCATTGTTCTTCACGCGTCTTGTTCTTATATCCTCGTCGCCAATGTTGTATTTGCAGGATGCAAGGTAAGTTAAACAGTCAATGTTTAATAACCATTTACTTTCACCAATCACCAATACACAGAACAACGTAACAAATACTGTACAATAATTCTTAACGGCCTTCTTGCCTCGCCGAGCCTTATCGCCCGCAGTGGCGATAAGCGTCGTAACGTGATAGCTGGCCGCAGTCACCTCGAGCCTCCTAGTAGCGCGCGGCGGGTTACGCCGCGGTCGGGAGTGTAGCGAGGGGCGGCAGTGGCCACCGAGGTCGGCGTTGATCGCCTGGCTGATACGTCACGGCTAGTGACGGTAGCAAGTGCCGGCGGTAGTCTGCAGTCACTTTGTAGCGCGCCACAGATGGCGCCTTGACCAGGCGTGTAGCGAGGGCGGCAGTAGCCCCCGAGGTCTGTGCTGATCGCCCGGCGGATACGTCACGACTGGTGACGGTAGCTAGTGTCGGCGGCAGCAGTCTGGAGTCCTCTTATAGTGCGCAGCAGGTTACGCCGCGGTAGGGCGTGTAGCGAGTGCGGCGGTGGTAGCTACGCGAAGCGGTAACTGAACGGGAGCGCCCTGCTCCCGACCATGCCTTTATACCCCACCGCCCGGTGAAGGGGGAGGGGAGGGGCTGTGCCCCTCCACTAGCGGCGCGGCGGAGCGTAACTCCGTTTCGTCTTCTGATTGGGGGGATACCACAATAACCATCTCTACAAAAGGGAAGATTATGCAGGCATTAATGCCAGCCGAATTTCGAATGATCGGATCTCGAGAACCAATGTTTTTTTAGCAAAAAGTTTAAAAGCAATTTGAAAAAAATCCTTACAGAATACAGAAAAAATAAAATGAGCACGAAAAATATATTAAATATTACCTTACTGTTATAAATCATCGTTCTAATTATTATTAAACCCAATCTAGTGTTAGTGATTCAAACAAAGAAGATCTTTGACGCTTTTCCAACAGAGTTAATGGGTTTCATTCACGACTGACAGGAACAACAGGAATGTCTTAGACACTCTATCGAGGAAACGATACAGATTATTCTCAAGAACAATATTTCTAGAAATTTTTGAGAAGTTTGAGAGATTGGGGACTGTTGACAGAGCCATTGGGATATTATTGCTGCTCTAATCGACGAACAACTTATTTCTAATATTAACAATTTAATTATTCATATTATAAGTAACATTTAACATCTGATAATATTCGTTAAATTTAACTTGATATTTACATGCAAATATTGTTTAGTTAGACGTTGTGTATCAAAATCTCGAATACATTTCTTTGGGTAATACTTTCTCAATGTTACGTGTCATTAAATTAAAGGAATATTTAAGCCCAAAGTCTGTAAAAGGATTAGCAAAATCAACATAAGCAGTATTTTAGAAACAAAAAAAGTAAGAAAACGCATCCCCTATCCAAATCCCCACTCGATTTCTACTCGGGCTGCGTCCCTCTAGCGATTGATTCCGCGGGAAGGGAATCCGAAGGGCGCTGTTTGCGCGCGGGAAATGGGATTCAGGGCGTCTGGCACCGGGAGATGCAAACACGTGCGGGCGGGTTGGCGCCCGCGCAATCCCGGCGGCGGCGCTCGTTTGCGCAGCGCACAATGCTAATTGCGGCGGCGGTGGGGGCGGTGGTGGCGACGATGGCGGCGGTGGGGGGCGGAAACGGCGCTGGAGGCGGTGGGGGCGGCGGGGAGCGGCGGGTGGTTGCGGGTGGCGGCGGGTGGCGGTGGAGGGCGGCAAGGGCGGCAGGGGGCGGCGGGGGCGGCGGGGAGCGGCGGGTGGCAACGATGGCGGCGGTGGTGGCGGAAACGGCGGTGGAGGCGGCGATGGGAGTTGCAGGTGGCGGCAGGGGTGGCGGGGAGCGGCGGGTGGCGGCAGGTGGCGGCGAGGGGTGGCGGGGGCTGCGGTGAGCGACGGCGGGTGGCGGGTGCGGTGGCGGTGGCGGCGGGGCGGCGAGGGCGGCGGGGGCGGGGGGCGGCGGGGGCGGCGGGGGCGGCGGGGGCGGCGGGGGCGGCGGGGGCGGCGGGGGCGGCGGGGGCGGCGGGGGCGGCGGGGGCGGCGGGGGCGGCGGGGGCGGCAGGGGCGGCGGGGGCGGCGGGGGCGGCGGGGCGGCGGGGGTGGCGGGGCCCCAGCGGTAGCAGGAACTGAGGCGGTGGCGGCGTTGGTTGCGGCGTGGGGCGGTAGGGTGCCGGGGGGCGGGGGCAGGGGGTAAAGGGGCAGCATTGAGAGCGGTAGAGGTACGCGCTGCGAAGGCGCAACGGCGTCGTCCCCGCAGGACGCCAGCGGGTGCGACTGCAATATATGCGCTAAAGGGGACCATACACAGTTGGAATACAAGAGAGTTGTACACGTAACGTTTTACCCTGTGGGTATTCGCAAGAGTTTGTGGCCACAATCCAAAGGATAAACTAATCACGAACGAAACCGTAATTCATTTTATGATACGGAAACCTTAACGGTCGTATCCTGAACGCCTGTGGTGTTAGGCTGCATCGGATATAGTTTTGTTGAACCTTTATAGATCAACGTTCCGTTAGACAGGAAGTCTCCATTGAAGGGGAACTTCACGTTTCAGATTCAGGAGAGTTTCACCTGAAACGTTTTACTCTGGGGATAATCACAAGCGTTAGTAATCACAGCACGTGGGCTAAAACAATCAGGAACAGTATCCCTATTTTTTCACTTAACGGGTTGGTAGTATTTTGTAACCTGTGAAGTTAAAGTTGTTCTGTTCGGCACGAAACGCAGTAAACCCATGTGAGTAAACGTAAATACGAGTGTGTGTCCTGTAGATGCGATTAAGCACGAGACGCGTCAACTCGATGGGTCAAACTGGCACGTTTTCTATCGTGGTAACACAGTTATGAGCTGCAAACGAGGCAAAAGCCGATCAAATGAATCCCCGCTGACGTAGATGCATGCTCGAGGAAATAAAATTACTTGCTACTTGCTGCACAGCTTCTGAAGCAAAACTCACTATCGTATCACATGGCCACAAACTCACGGCTAAAGCAATCACAAACCACGCGGGGAAATCAGTCAGCACCTGATTTTCAGTATAATATAGTTTCGCAATTGACCGTAATTTGAACAGCTGCGCCCGTAACATGGTCAAACTACTTAAAACTGAATAAAATTCGGAATAAGCTTAAGCAGAGTCGCACTAACCCGTACGGGTAAAAGTGGTACGTTCTCCCTGGGGCCACCAGAAGGGAGGAGGGGGCAGCAGCTGGGGTCAACATGCCCCAGGTCCCGACTTAATTGGGTGCAGCGAAAATTTTTTAATTCAAAAGAAATGAAAAAATATATTTATCTTTAATCCAAATTTAACATACTCTATTTCTGATGCATGGAGAAATGAAGTTTGTCTATGAATTGGGGAAGGAGGGAAGGCTTTGTTTGAAATGAGGGTCCCTCGTGGATCAATTGCCCCAGCCCCCTGATTTCTTCTGGGCGGTCCTGCGTACCCCGGACGGTACGCAGTGCGCTCTTTAATGAGAAGCTGGGAATGGGGAAATGTTTTTATACTTCGATGCCAAACAACATTCTGGGAAACATAAAATGAGCGTCAACGTGGTTGATGGTCTTTCAAAGTGCGGCACATTCGGTGAAAAAGATCAATAAAGTGTGGGAATGTAAGTTTGAAACATCGTTGCCCTATATTACTGATGTGTAGATTTCCATGGTAAAGAGTGTGCTCCACGGTGTGAGTAGGTCAATGAGCATACAGGAAGTAATTTACTGATTTGCTTAATCAATCGAATCGGCTGTTGTTGCTTGTGCAGAATCTATCGATAATTTAGAATGTTTCACGACTATTTTCTTTTCAACCCTGACCGAGTTTAGACAATTTCTTGTGCAATTTACAGTATTTGTTATTTTTTTCTTGACCTCTTGATATATAGGGATGGATGTTTCGAGTTTTGGTCGTGGTGGAACAAACAAATAAGAATTTTCCATTATCTTTCTTTATATTTGATTGCCAACGTTTTGATATTTTATTGGACCTTAATCAGGGCTGGATTCGTTTTTCAGTACGTTTACAGTTGTTGTTTTCTCCTATACACAATACAGAACTATTATTCTCAACTATCTAATATACAAGTCTGTAATTCTTAGTTTATAATTAATTATTATACCTTCCACTTTATTCTGTTTGCCTAAAACATCATATTCCATCTGAGTTTTTTCTGTATCTTCTTTACAGAAACTCATGTCGAGCATTCTGTGTAGGTCTAATATTTCATCCTCATATTTTTGAATTTTCACGAATTTAGATTGATAAATAATAAACTGGAAAATAACATATTACAAGAGCTTTATGTAATTTGTTGCAAATGCCGAAAATATAGGAAAGATATTCTAATTAAAGCTGAAACTGACTTAGGCAACATGGATTATAGATGACATTTTCTTTTGATTCATGATAATAAACCAAAAATATTTTTTATTTCCATTCGTATGCAAATGAGAAAGCTTTTACTATCTGAGCATAGAATGTGAATGCATTTTGTGGATAAACTAAAGATCTACTACAGAACTATGATACACGTATGCAACATAATTTTTGACATTTGGGATCTACAGACGCGAAACTCTGAAACGATGTTTTTACTGAATTTCAGATAACATGCGACACGAAGGAAATAAGAATCTGGTATATCAGAGGCAATATCAAATGGAATATCTGTTCAAAACATTCGAAGTCTTACAACACATAAGACATAGCGATTTACTTCACAAAGCAAGGCACTCAGTCTTCCTTTAAAAGGATGTTATTTGCATATCACAATAGAATAAGGTTTTATGGTTTTATGATGATCTCTGTTCCAGAAATGAAGTTACAATGTCATTTTCGACAATAATAGAGTAGGATAAGTGGAGACAATATAATTGGTTAGATTAAGATAAGATACATTAGAGGATTAACGCGAGGATATAGAGGAAAGGGCGCAAATTGATTAGAATCAGACAAACAGATTGTCATAATGTAAGATGTACAGAACAGTGGGAGAAGTTTGTTTGTCAGCGTGACGTTGGCAGCTTAATCAGGGAGACAAAGCGCAAAAGATAAGGGACAATGAGGAAGGAGTTGTACATACTGAATGAATTTCTAACTTCCTTGATTGTTGAAACTCTCAAGTTGCATCAATGTCCACTGACACGTTGTGACACTAAAATCGAAATAGCACTGAGGTTATGACGTAAGTATTTTAGTACGTGCTTGAAAATTGTAACAAATTGTCATATTAATAGACGATTGCGATAAGTAAATTGGTGCTTAAAATCAATGACGTTTGGATATTTTGACCATATATGGAAATTCTATTTTATTTTGCCTACAGTATTGGCATAGCACGAAAATTATCAATTGAAAAATATTTAGATTAGTATGTTATTATAATGGTCAAGAGATTCGATTTGTAAGTTTCTGTGGATTTGTTTATTCCGAGTAAACCACGTGCACGCTGACAGCAGTGAATCAAGGGACATTGTTAAAAATGATGGTAGTTGAAGTCGTGAAATACGCACAGTTCAAATGATTCAGGTTAAAGAGGAAAATGATCAGACAAGAAGAGACCCAATTCGATAGTATTGGAAAGGTGATCTTTGTGCACGTAACAATAACGAGAGTTGGGCACCATCACTGGTTGCTACCAAAACTGAGCTGCTTCAGAAACTACGTCGACGGCGCATCACACTTAACTCATTTCACCACACTATTTACCCAATGAATTGAATACTGCACTTACCTCCGATCCGATTGTCCGCGACCATAATAGACTATAATAAACGTAAATTCCATGGATTTAACATCTCCTAGCATAGAATGAATGCACATCCTGACAAGCTGGAGTTACTTCCGCTCGATAAGCGAGACCATTTGGTCTAAAGGTGGATGGGGGAGAATGCACGTGTAATCGTGTTTTCTGGAATTCACATCCATGATTGATCATAGCGTTTAAAGCTGTCGGAGTCTCACTGCAATGCTCTCAAACTCCAATAACTTTCCTATGATAATAAAAAATTTAGTTTTCAGAAATGTTGAAATCCTAAAAAATGAAGCTTTGTCTGTAGCGAGAAAATTTACAAAGAAAGGTACGGCTATAGAAAGTTGTGTCCGTAGGATTCGTTCAACACTTCACGTACATTTCTCTTTCTAAAAACGTCGATTTTCAGTTTACGGTGGTTTGATTTCATGGACCTTACCAAGCCACGGATCATAAAATTAGGCTTTTAACTGTCCGCAACGACGCGACGGGTCTCTTGGCAATTATTGGAGCTCATAATTTTCTTCGTAATAACCCCGCCTCACAGGCGTGATTTAGAGATGAGTCTGTACCTGAAGAGCTGCTCAACAGAGCAACGAAATATCATGTAACTACCATACGCAGACACAGCTCTGGAGCACAAATATCAATTATTGACATGATAACATCATATTTTCTACTAATTTATGCTGTTGAATTTTCAAAAATAATTTATTGAACGCTTTAGTATTGAAAATTCTTGTAAGATACGAGTACCACACCAGTGTGGAATATTTTTTTACCATTACAAATGGCTGAGAAAGAAATGGAGCAAAATATTTAGACATTAAATTTATTATGCAAATATTCCTAGTGGCAAAGAAAAGCATTAACATTTTTATGATCATATTGATGTCGGGTTTCTGGTTACATCCTTACGGAGAAATAGAGAAATCGTACATAAAACTTATGGGAATTGAAATATTTAAATATGTTTTATATTTGTATCAAACTATTTTTACCCGAATTTACTTCGCCTTTTAACTGTTAATACGGCAAGACATTTCTAATTCTATAGAAAAATCTGGAGTTAAAATATATGCTCTCCAGTAGATATATTTTTTTACCTTAAAAACAAATATTAATCAAATTTCTTCCTAAGTTTCAACAGTGAAAGGAAGCTAAGCTTTAGAAAATGCACTGCAGCCATTTGGCAAGTTTCCATTCGCAATGAGCTGGAAACAACGCACGTGATATATTTTCCTAGTGTTTGTAAATATGTTTCTGCCAACAGTTTTTCCGTCATTTTTGTATCATTCTTTAACTTATTCTTCACAAAGCTATGGTTCTTTCATAGTTCAATGTCATGTTCAATGCTGTTTAGAGACTTTAACTTTTAATATTAATATTGATTATGAATATCTGTGAATATTACCATAGACGTTAACAAGTGTAAGATTAGACCTAAGGTAAATAACGTACTTTATTATTTGTAACAAATGAGTACAAGAATTTTATGAACACATAAAGTAGCTCATTGAAAAATGAATTTACTATTCGCCTACCTAGAGACTTCAAATATTATTGGCCAAATCATCCATACATTTCTAATACCGAATTGTGAAGTCAGCAGAACCAACCACAATCGACTGAAGCACACATAACTCAATACTCTTCAGAAATAACTCGTCAGACAACACTTTTCTTGTTCAAACACAATTCAAAAATACATTTTCTTAGTTTAATTGTGAAATATCTTACGGCTTCTGGCATCATACTGGTAATTTTGACAGGTGTATCGTATTTGTTGATTAACAAATTTAAACATTAATAAATTTTCTAAATATATCTTTACCATTTTGTTAATTTCTTGTCAACCTATGAAATAAAGTACAACCTAGTTTTACCTTCTAATGTATAAAACATCAACTCAGAGAACTGAGAAACTAAGATTGACGTACAGTTTTATTTCCTGCATTTGTTTTCTTAACGGTACCCAGACTGTTCGTAAAAATGACTAAAAGTGTTCTATCTAATAAACGCAAAATAACAGGGAAAATATTTGAGTGTGTGACATGAAGAATCCAAACAAAAGCATGAAACATTGATTTGTAACAGTTAAGGGAGTTTAAATAAATTCTTCACGTTTTTGGTGAATATTTCTGCCACTTTTGTTTCTTCTTCTTAATAAAATATTCCATTTCACAATTCACCCAAATCAACATTCAAATACATTCTTACCCCATTATTCCTCTAAAGAAAACCTATTCTTTCTAAACCAAACTTGACGATCGCTCTCTTTGCAAAACCCATCTCTACTACCAACCACATAACATGTCCTTTACAAAACTCATCTCTACAACCAAATCCCCAAAACTCAACACTTCAGGGTACGAGAGAACTCAAATTTCCAGGTCATTTTTATACTCGAGAGCAGTGCGTTCGTGCACGTAGTTGAGAGTCCAATATGGAAGCTTCGTAGATCGGAAGGCTGAAGGTTCTAGTCCCAAATATGGCAGATTTTCATCCCTAGATTAGAATTTGTTTAGAACGATACCATTGCCTGGATAAGATGAGTTTCTCTAATCTTCATTTTTGTGGTTTTGTGGTCAATTCCAGGAAAATGCAGGGGCAGTAGCATAAATAATAGCACCTGTCCCTTTCAGAACTGGACGTATGTGCTCCATCCTGCATATCTAGAGAAACTAGATCGCGGGACTAGAAAAGAGACGAGAAACTAGAAACGCGTCGATTCTGGCCAACGCTGAAATTGAACTATGGTCACTCAGCAGGAGGAATTGTCTTCAGCTGTGACCAGCGCGTACTGCAATTTGCTTCGGCGCCGCGTAGGTTTGCAGTGAGAGTCCGGCAGCGTCTCCTGGGGCATCTCCTGGCGATCGAGCGCGATCGGAGGAAGGGTGGAGTTCGGAGGGTGGGGGGCTCCGCCTTGGCAGGGGTATGATCGGCTAATCTATTCGGCATTTTAGTAGTTTCCGCTGAAGAATTCCAGGCGACTGCCGGAGCGGTGACATAAACAACAGGACATGGAACGCACGCGCTCCCCTGTCCCTTTCTCATTCTTACAACTGGACGAATATGTTCCACTCATATGTTCCTACAGAAATTTCAGTTGTACTGTAATGTCAGGCCAAGGCTGAAATTGGACTCTGAAACTAGTCCCTCGGCTGGAGGAATTGTCTTCAGCTGCGACCAGCGCGTTCTGCAATTCGCTTCAGCGCCGCGTAGGTTAGCAGTGAGCGTCCGTTTGCATCTCCTGGAGCACCTCTTGGCGATCGTGGCGTTGTTCGGGGGAAAGAAGCCTCGGAGGGCGCAGCGGACGGCAATTGCGTCGGGCCGGCGAAGGGCGCGCGAGAAAACCGCGAATTCAAAACTCCTTGACGGGCGGGGGTTGGGGTGGGAGGGTTCACCCGAGAGGCGCGGTTTGGCGCACAGTGAGTCAAAACAAAAATACCAAGATCGTGTGGAGCGTAATGAGTGAGTGTTTATCTGAATCGCGTCGTCTACACGGTCATTAGCTCCCTAAGTGTGCTACAAGTTACATCCTGGGAGGTGGCAGTGTCCTTCCCCTTAAGAAACCTGAGACATGGTTCGCATTCAAATGGAGGTCGCCCGACCAATCGATTGATTTGTGGTAGAGAGACGTCAACTGACGTGTCGGACTCATGATTCGAGAACAATATTATGCAATTGGAGGCGGAAGTAATTTCGATCAGTATTATGAGGCATTGATTAAGTATTTACAGATTCCGAGTGCGTTAACTACTTAGATCATTAATCTCCTGAATGAGGTGCTTGTTATATTCCGCGAGGTGGCAGAGTCCTTACCCTACAGAAAGGTCTTTCCTCGATATTTCGGGTGTAAATGGAAGTCGTCAATCGCGCACCAATCGCTTGATTTGTGGCGGAGAGTCGTCACCTCGTGCTACGAGATCGATATTATGCAATTGGAGGCGGAAGTAATATCGACCAGTAATATGGGGCATCGAGAGAGCAAGGTTTTACAGATTCCGAGTGCGGTAACTACTTAGATCAGTAGTCTCCTTAGTACAGTGCATGTTTTCTCCCGGGAAGTAACGGTGTTCAATCCTTGTCTGAAACGTCAGATACGATACCGACCTACACGTTAGCGTGTTTCCCTCCTCTGTGTGTCGCATCCCCTTTATCACCACTTCAGGCGGGACAAGTTCAAAGTTCCTAACTAGTCTCGCGGCATGCGGTAGTGTAGTCCCAGTATGAGCAATTGAATGAGTAGTATTAGTACGAGTAGTATGTTCTACATACTTTATTTATATACATATAAGTATTTATATGCAATCAAAAGCTTCACGTATGTGTTGAAGTAATTTTCTATGAATAAAACTCATTTAAATTATTATGAAATTAGACTACATATCATTTTAAAATGTATTAGTCACATTTTTATGGGTTTTAGCCCTCGCCTTTTGAAAAAGAATAAATGCCTTTGTACCCCTACACCTCTTTTAGAGAAAAAAAAGATCTGGAATTCCGGGCTCTATCATTCATTCTATTTTCCAGATAGTTTTGAATAAAGATTCTGAATTAAACCCACTCTCTTACCATCTCTTCATTTATCTTGGATTCGAAATTTCACTTTCGTTATTTAATATATTTGAAGTCAAATTATCGGCGAAGTTTTGCTCCGAACCAACATTGCTGCTGTCTCTACTGCGACTTGGCCGGGAGGATATAAGGTTTGGGTCCCGTCGGAGGGTATTTTAAAGACAGGTAGACAGCTAGGTCTAATTCGGCCACTGTCGGGAGTAGAAATCTAGCGTCCGGCTGCTCTGATCCGTGGTTTCTCCGATTAATACCAGCCGTATGTCTTTAAGCTTAACTTAGTCGGTCTATTGAGTTAACGTGCTATGAAGCATAAATCAATTGAATTCAAATGAAGACACCATCAAACTGACATCTGTCAATTGTGAGAAAATTTCCATTCAATACTGAAATCCAATATGTTCTTTGTACGTTCCCTTAACAAAACAATTCATAAAACGAAACTTTATATGCAGAGGAAGCAGTTCTTTTTGAGTTCTACAAGGTATTGTTCTTTCTCATTCTTTTTTCCTACAAAAGTCACGTATGGAGAAACCAATTTTGTTGTACATAATGCCTCTTTTTGACTTAGCAGTTCACATAAGAAACAACATTGCTTTGAGTACTTTTATTATAAACTTAAGTCAACAACTTTAAATTCTCCGCAAAAGTGTCAAGAATTATGATTGTTCTCCATCTTCTGCAGCAATAACTTCATGTTTTTGAATGTCTCCTTCATGTTTCCTGCCTACTCAATTTGAATCGATGCATTAAAATTAGAATTATGCAGCAACGGGTTCGTTGCTTTTTTTTTTTTTGCACGGCTTCATGAACGTCACGTCACTGATACCATTCACATAAAGTACCCAACACCTGCATAAGTCCACCAAATTTGTGCTATTCCCTACATTGTCAAAACTGTCAAAAATGATTAAAGATTACGTGGACTGCAAAAGTGTGTACTTTCACATATTTTATTCAGGTTTCATGCTTCGAATATCAAAAGAAAGGGTTCAGCTGCAGATTTCGACAATTTTAAATCTCTTTTTAAATCACTTAATGTTTACTTTCTCGTATACGTATGTATATATGGAGTAATATACGCTTTATAATGATAGCTACATAATGCTGACGAAGAGTGATTTCGTTATTTCAACGGAAATACAAGTTTTGGACACCCTGATGTCGATTCTTTTTCTTGCTGTATTTAATGTGATAAACAAAAACACATAGGGAAACTATCAACTAGGATTATTTTCAATATTTTTAATGAATTGCAAAAGCCATTTTAATTATATATATATATATATATATATATATATATATATATAGTCAAAAGTAAAATCAGAGCAACCTACGTGAATAAGAATATTTTTGAGTTAATATGACACATTGAGCTTATTTGCTTATTTTCCGATTCAAATTTTTCATTTATTTTGAATGTTTGTAATGTGTTTTTCTGGAAGAAAAGTTTAGTTTATTTTTATCTATTTTTCCTATTTGGGGTATAATGTATATGTGTACTTTTGAAATACACGCTTTATTTCACAAAAAAAATATTTTCTTTTCAGGAGGGCGACCTCTTTTCCATGAAATGTAATTTATCTATCATTCGGGTGTAAGACGTGAAAATTAATTGAAGTTCGTTCATGCAGTCCCTTCACTGGAGATTTACAATAGCGAGAAAGTGTGTTTTTACATTTTTCTACCTGGTGAGAGCAAACGTCGTTGGACTATGTGGTTTTCAGAGGAGTATTGTGTGTCAAAATGCTCGGCGATTGGAATACTACGTTTATCCAGTTGGCTTGTTATCGCGTCGCTTTCGTAGCCACTTGTACGTAACCACACGCTTTGCTCTCCGCTTCTATAGATACGGTTTAAGACAGAGTAAACATCATTTACGACAATGATCGTCGCGATTTTATGCTTCAATAGTTACTAATGTGATAAACGAATGTAGATATTTTTCTCCAACAGGAGAAAGAATATACATTGACTTACCTTTTGCACAGATATTTTCGATCAAAATCTGGTAAGCAAAAGTTTATTTTATGTTCTAATTGAAACATTATTTGTGATTCATTTCACTATCAAAAAGTTCTATTCAGATGGATAATAAAATATAGTAAGGCCATTTTACTGATGAACAAATAGCTGTAAATAAAATGTTTCATGCATTTCACTAGTGAACCGCTCCGTACGTTTAGTCTACAATAGGCTTTCCGCATTGCTGCGCAGCATATTGCGAAGGCTCTGAACTCTTAAGAAACAAGACCTCACTTAACGGAATTGACTTAATTAGAGAGAACTTAATTAACAGAGTTTAAAATTATTCGTGTTTCTGTGCTTATGAAGAAAATCAAGTTTACTTCTTCGTGAAGTATAGAAAAAACGGTAACGGATCACCCTAAAATTTTCCAACATTGTCCGCTTTCATCAACTAATATTTTGTATATCTAAAAGATCTTGATGATTACTTGTGCGTTTCTTAGCAAAACGTCTCATTGTGTTTTTGATAAATACAATATCCAGAAGACGTTAGGGAAGATATGATGAAGTTGAAGCAAATGCAATGGTGTGTATTGCTTAACAGTTGTTATTCGTAGAAGTATTTTCCTTTTTATTTCAGATAGAACCAAATTACAAAATGTGTCTTTCTCGTCTGTGTCCCCTGTCATACAGTTTTACGGATTCATTTTTTTAGCAATATATCTTTGACACCGTATAAACCATTGTTAATAAACACCGAAATTAGTCTGTAGCCACAAATGAAAACAGAAGGAAATTTAATTATTTTATCACTTAATAAACATATCTATTTCGCATCAATCATTCATTAATTCACTCAAGTTTCCCACAAATCGCGCATTTTGAGAGAACATGTTTTACCCATTGACTTTTTTTTTGGCTAGGCGCTGGTTAGGGCCCATTTCGGTGCAGTGAACCGGAGTGTGGTGGGATGGAGTGTGGGACGTTCCGGGTCATTTGCGACATCGCACAGTCCTGCATGGCGACGGACCCACCGCCCCCGCCGCCCCCGCCGCCCCCGCCGCCCCCGCCGCCCCCGCCGCCCCCGCCGCCCCCGCCGCCCCCGCCGCCCCCGGCACCGCTCCATCGATTGGCCTGATCCGTTGGGAAATGCACGAAGCGTTCCGCGAACGTAAAGTGAGCGCGTCCGGTCGGTAGCTAGCCAGGTGCATCCACTCGAGCAAGTTTCGACTATCGCCTGGTTCTATGGTTTATTTACGGCGCTGCCCGTTTGAGTGTCTGCTGATCACTTTGATAACGGCTTGGAAAAAGATTTCTTTGCAGGCTGTCTCATTTTCCTTAACGCCTTTCACCATCTTATTTGAATCATCAGTCCAATCACAAATTCCTTGGTTCCGGATCGCTACACTTTTCACTAGCTAAATGAGTATCACCTACATACTCCGCATACTTGCCCTTTATATATCCAATTTGACTTACAAATCATCATTTACTCTTTCCCATAGCTTGATATTGTACGTTTTATCGATTATTGTTCCATATTGTTCCATTATTGTTCCATCTATCTTGTGAAAACTTGTTAGATTTAATGTGAAATTTCATTTTATGCCTTCATTTACTATTCATTTTTTCTTCAATAAGTGGCGACACTTCTCAACAAGAAAAACAATTGAAACCAACTTGGTGTATACTTTTCGACGTAAGTGAATAAAGATCTGATTGGGAAAAAGAAATAACAGGAAATGCTGTTTTAGAAACATTGTTAACCAACAAATCAAGAAAGAAATATGAGCGTAAATATTTAATTTTTAATGATTGGCGGGGAAAAAAGTTCATTCCATTTCAGAAAGAAGTTTTGATTGTTTCTTTCCAGGCTAGGAAAAACCAAGTAGTCTTTGAACTCACCAATCTAGGTTAAAGAGTCCAATACCACCTAATGGAAATATTGATATCGGTACGTTTACTTAGTTAATAGCATTTTTAAAGAGGAAAAGTGAAGGGTACAAGACAAAGAAATCTAAAATATTTTCAAAAGAAATGGCAAGGTACGCCATTACTTTACCGGCCAAGGGTCGTAATGAAGTACATTAGCACACTAGGGCGGCAAAACACTTCATTACGAAACTGATTACAATGGCATAATGTTTCACTTCACCTAACCAAAGTGGAAAAAATATATTTTATGCTTTACTAGTTCATTGATGTGCGTTTACGGACCTCCAACCCCACCAGTTAAGGTATTGTTAATACCCTCGCGGATCTTTCTAATACTTTATGTCCTCTGGCCTTTTAAATGCTTTATGGCCCGCTATAATACCAACACAACACATACAACATTCTTGTGAATTCGATTGATTAAAGTTGCAATGCAAGCAAATACAATAAATAGATGGTATAATGCTCAAGTAAGTAAAATAACTCGTCATAAACATTATTTTGCTTAATTGACATGAAAATTGCAATTTTGGAATGTTCCCGTGAACATACAATTGCCACCAGTCACTCATATTTCACTGTTACGTATCACCTTTTTTAGAGACATTGTGTGTTCTTCTTGAGTAGCAGTACTACTCGTAGCAATAAGATGTATAAGGAACATTGGCTAACATCCTCAAAATTTTATTTTTTGATATTATGACATATTCTAAATACCTTTTGACAATAGAAGCAAATAACCTAAAAGTACTGTTTCATCAACTCAATTTGCACTATTATTCATACCGTTATATAACTCTCAAATACACTATAAACATTTTCATATATTTTTCGAGATTTTACTGGAAACCGCTGTCCGTAGTTTTGTTAGCTGTTGCGAGGAACTTCACAATATTCTTTCATTTTGTACGAACAAATCATTCCAATGACGTTTATGCAATTGTAATTAGATATACATACACATTGTTTTCTTTATGTCGTCATATTGACAAATGACTAATATAATGCATCTTTTCGCTTTAGACGCAAGAAAAATTATAAAATGTTTCGAATTTTCGATTGATTCAGCAACGAACTAGTAAACCATAAAGTTTTGTTTGTACCACGGGCGTTACTAGATGTTTTTGCCCCTCAGGCGACTTCCAACCCCTCGGGCAAGAGGCCCTCGGGTTTGAAAGTCACCTTCGGGGCAAAAACATCTACTTAACGCCCTTGATATATAAACAACTATTATAATAAACTTAATCTACACCTTACCATGAATCGACTATTTCTTTGGTGAAATAAAGTAAATGAATATTTGACAGTATGAAATAAATAGCTAGTAAACTCATGAGAGATGAAAATATTGAAGAAATAATCGACAAGGACTGTCAGTGACAATACCGCAGTGGATTTCTTTGATATAGCTGCAATCATTGCTGCCAATCTTTTCTCTTCGCTTTAATTATTTAAACACACGCACGCGTACCGAATGCGAGTGCATTTTCATCTTTAACACAATTGATGAAAAGATAGATGGCCACTTTTGAGCATTATGTTCAGGGAAAGAGATTTACCCACACACACGCGAGGATGAAAGTGTAATTGATTGGAACATTTTCAGACGAGAGCAAAGGGCGCCCCTATATTTGTCACATTTCACCGAAATCCTTTTCAAGGAAAGCGAATATGAAGTGATTTATTCGTAATTGGAAAATTCCTTTATTGTGTGATTAATTGACTAAAGCTGTCCATGATTTGGGGCATTCACTGGGTTTTATTGAGCGTGCAATAATGGAGGATTTGGAAATAAAATGTCGCCGGAAAGCGTTTGCAGAACACGTCTGAAGGGACCTAGGAAACCGCACAATGGATTCAGGTATTGAATGGTTTTCGAAGCCAATTTAAACTCATTTTTGCATTTATGACTCTAAAACCCTCTTTGTGAGTTTTCTCGGGTATATTAGATGAATATGTTCACTATTCCGAGATTTTTTTTTCGAGATAGGATTGCCTCACATTGTCTACTTACGAAGTAAATGTAAGAGCACATTTCAAGCCAAGGATACATATTGTTGAATGTCACACACTATCATTCAGAGTAATTTGTATAAACCCATTTTACAATATCTTCACACATTGAAAGTAACAACACAAATACAACTATTATCAATGCAATGAAACCAAATAATTACTTTAATTAGTGGGGTGCAAGTTGCCGCTGCGGAGAGACTTGTTTGGCGTGCTATAGAATGGTACACACGTTTTCGTATTCGTTAGTTTCGTAGTAGTTAATTTCTTTTGTCTGGGCTAGCTTTCCGGTTTCGACTCACTCTCTTTTCAGTTGACTTCTATTGGAACATAAAAGACATTTCTTCATATTTATCTTTTTTTTTGAATTCTTCTAATGGTACAAATGCAAAATGTAGAAATGAAATATGTCTTAAAAAATAAAGTAGACTAACGACGGGTCTTACTTGCAAACTTTTATTGAAAAAATGTGCAGACTTTTTGAGGAAGTGTCTTTTGAGCATATCTGAAAACGGGCACTCTTGAGTTATTTTACACACAAAAAAAATTTGAGATATTAAAAAATCACTTGTATTGAGAAATGCAATAATGTTTTACAAGTGCCCGTAGTGAAAATATTAACGACGTGAGAGATGTATAAAACATATTTGACATAAGATTTGACGCGTTTTTAGAAGATTTGTTTTTAAATTTCAAATTATTTCCTATGAAGTTTCTCAAATACTCAAACATTTTTTGTAAAAATGAGCCCAAATTTGTGCATTTTCAAGAAGAATCAATCGAAATTTTCACAAAAGACATTTCAAAACCTGCCCCAATTTTTTCAATAAAAATTCACAATTAGCGCCAGATTTTACTCCTAGACTATTCTTAAAGTCATACTTGAATTTTACTATTAGAGAACCGAAAAAGTAATAAAATGAGTACAAATTGTATTCAGGTGCCAGTAGATGGCGACTGGGAAGAGAGTGGGCAAAACCGAAAACTTAGCTCAGACTGAAAAGATGCGGATCTTAACAAAGTTAGAACGAGAACGTCTGTGCCATTTCGTAGAATTACTAACCTCTTTCGAATTTTCTTATGTATTTTTTTATATAAAATATTTTTTCAACAACATTTGTCATTTTATTATCGTTTGCCGTGCCATTGTTCGACAGCTACAGAGAAGTCGTTGTCTCGACGGGTAAATCTCACGGGAAGATACGGCATTGGAACCAAGAAACACTTCCTGCAGTGGCGCACCTATAATTTGGCACCTATAACCAATCATTAAAATTGGAATATAAGGTGAATGTTTCATGCTATTTATGAAAACAATCATAGAATTTTTTAAAGTATGTGCAATTTATTCTGTAAACTTTGACACTGCAAGCAGTGAAACAATAATTATTTTATTCGTTTAAGGTCGCAAATCTCATCCAGGAATCGTCTGTATCTATATCGGTACTTCACAGAAACAATAGGTGGGTTTACTCTCTTCATTTTAGAGGTCGGGTCACTTTTTCTCTGGAATTATATTAATTTCTGTTTTATTTGTTTAATTTTTTATCTTCGGAAAATGAGAAAAATATTCATTTGTGATTTGAATAAATATAAAGTGAGATAAATATGAAAATGATGTGGTCGTAATAACGACCACAATCCATTTAGGCCAACGCATTACACTATATGGAATGTGTTTGCGTAGTGAACCATCTCGTATAATTCCTGAATAAAAATCTTATAACCAGTCATAAATAAACGTGTGCATGTTCTTTACCAAGTAGAAGCAAACGTGGGAATATACACGAAATACAAATAGAAGAAAATTGAAAATAAATAGTGCAAATAAATAAATAGTGAAAATAAATATGATATACAGTTACATACAATAAACTAAAACAATTCAGTCATTGGATAAGGAAATCAATATTGGTGAAGGAAATACGGGCTGCTAGAGTTCATAGAGTTCATTAGTTGCGTTATTGGCGTCACGTCATCTACATCGGAATGCCCTTCATATTCCGAATCTATCGCCGCATCATTATTCTCGCCAATATTTCCCAAGAAATTATTATATTCCTATTAGGTCATAGGTTCCAAACTGTGGTGCCTCCAACTTTTAGCAATTTTGTGAGATAGAACATCACTAGTAACAAATATGAGTGTTAGATTATACTAGGCAAATATACGTAAACACTGAGCAAATGTAAAAAATGAATTATTGAAATATTTTCTAAGACACGAATATTCGGAAACGTAAATCTACTTAGCGATAATCTTACATTATTAGACAATAAATTGAATTGTTTAAAAACTTTCATATTAAAAATTCATATTTTCACAGAACAAAAAATTATTTACGATTGTGTACTTCTCCTGACTACACCCTTGCAAATATAAATTAACCTCATTGAAGTGAAAATGGAGTATTTTATTTTTAAAAATGCTGTAATACTAAAAAAGCATAACAATAAACAATAATACACAAGGAAAAAAATCTCTGTTCTCAAAAAACTCCGGAAACTCGAAACACGTAAAATTAGATCTCAACCAAACGTTCAAAGGAAGTGCCACTCCACGGCAGTGCCTGTGTGAATTGTGGTTGCGACGGCGACCACATGCCCAGCAGCTAGATTGCTAAGAATTAATGCGATCACACTATCTGCAAGAATCGTATTACAATGAAGCAGACTCTACAATGCAAAATTAGCAATAAGGTTGAAAATTACATGGCTTTAGCTATGCAAAAAACAGCCGTGCAGTATGTGGTTCTGGGGAGAACCACTATCCTATAAAAGGTTAACAGTGGGTGTAACTCTCTGTTCTTTGGGATCTTCGAACTGAAGTAGTCTCCAGGGACATCCTTCGCAGCCATTCTTTTAAGTTTCTTTAAAATGTTGAGGTTGTCCGTTGGCCTTGTTACATTTCGCTAGCTCGATATAATAGAGATACAATCTTAAGTATCGTCATTAAAGTCAGTGATGTAACATGCTTAGAAAAAAATATATTTTACTTGCAAAAGTCCCATAGACATTGTTCCCCAGAAGAACTGTATTTGGAGAAACTTAGTCTTTGACCGCAAAATAAAAAAGAACCTCGCTCTGGTAAAACCGTACTTCTGCAGAATGACATTTTTTTTAGATAGCTTTATTTCTCTGGACAAGTAATTTTACTTCTAGATCGCAATGATAATAAAGGTCATGAATGATCGAGAGAACGAATGAATGAATGGAGAGAACGAACGAACAAACGAACGAACGAACGAGAGAATGAATGAATGAATTAAACTTATCAATCAATGCAAGACGAATGTATGGTAGTTCGGAAAAATATCAATGAAACTATGATGTGGCTAAAATGACACAAATACGACGAAAGCACCCAATTCTTATGCAAGATTTGATCTCTTCACTGCCCTCCACCTGAAATGACGGCGACGCAAAGGCCGGCAAGTGAACTAGATATAATTCCGCCTTGAAGATCACTTTGTGAAAAAGTTCTTATTCCTCAGACATAGTATCTGTTGTTCCACCACGGGTCAGGAAGTATAATGAGGGTAACGCGAATTCACAAAGTAAGGGATTTAATTTAGTTTCTTGTATTTTTAGCGTATTATTGTTAAGAAAACCTCATAAATATTGCAAGAAGGGAGTATTGAGGGATAAGTGCGTGTGCTCATGTAGCCGAGCATTCCTAGAAATAGCGTTCGTGATGAGAATGCGTTTTGTTATATTTACAAATTTCTTTGAGATAAAAAGTCATTTAAATTGGAGGCAGAGCGGGATGTTAAACAAAGTTGATGCAAGAATAGGAATGAAGTCCAGGGGTCTGCTCTAGCATCTAAGGTCACCAGTGGGGATTGATTGTACATTTTTTAAATGAAAGAAATAAACAATAATACCGCATACCAACTTAGTGGTCCGTTCATCGTCTTGAAATCTGTCCAAACTTCTTCCAATCTTTTAGGTAAGATGAAAGTTGCTTTGAAATACGTTTATCAACCATTTGCCTTACATGCTCTTTTTCGCCTTCTTCACTTCACGGTGTAAGGTCACATCTGATCCGACTTCTTCTGGAAGGTCTGCCAACATCTTTCTTACTTCTGGGTTTGTAAACTTTTCTGGCAATTGGTATTTCTCCATTCGATGAATAGATTCTTACCATTTCCTCCTATTTTCAGTCACCCTTTCTCCGATATTATATACATTCAGTTCTGTTATTATGTCATTTCTTATTTTTTTTAATAAGGAAGAACCTTTAATTCTTATGAGGAACCTTATTTCAGCTGTTTGTATGTATCTCCTTTTGCGAGGGGTCCCTCTCTCGCGTCTATTCATTAGGATTGGAGTCACCATAAATGTATACAGTTTTATTCTGATATTTATTCTTGATTTTTCGAGAGTTATATTAATTGTACAGCGTGTATATTCAAAACATATTTTAATTTCTAGTTCTCGAAATATTTCATACGAGATGTCTATTCCTAAATAGCATAAATGAGAGACCTGGACACGTTGCTCATTAATAATTATTTCAGAACGTATGGGGTATTTCCCTTGCAACGCCATCACTTTAGTTTTCATTACCGTTATTCATATTGGGGGGGGGGCGATTTATTCTAGCCTATAAAAGGGCTTTTGATCGTTCTATTAATGTGATCTGAATTTTGAATCTTTCCCTTCTTCTGAAACAATATTTGCCCTCTAAACACAAGTTGCGTACCATTGTGCGCGGATCTCGTAGACGTCGTCGTATAGAAGCCGAGGGCGAGCGGCGTTGTATTGCGATGAGGGTGAAGATCCCGCGGCGCGGCGCGGCGCAGCGAGCGGCGTTTGTCATGCAAAGGAGAGGCGGCGGAGGCAAGAAACTTCCCAAAGGAGCGCCGGGGATCCCGGCGCTACCAGCCATCCAGCGCCAGTGCCCATACAACTCTACACCACTTTCCGCAAGGACATGCGCTTCGCTGATCTTCTTCGCCTAGCCCGTAAAGGGGCCATAAAATACTTTCGCAAAATTTAGTTTTCAAAATTCCTCTCAAGTTCTTACATTTACAAAGAGCTCCCTCTTAGCAGCAGGTTCCATGTCAAATTCCCTTTCTCAGTTAAATAAAACTAATTGAATTATGTAAAACTAATTGAATTAAAATTTGGTAGTAATTATTAAATTTAGTTTTATTAAATTAAAGAAAAAAATTTTCGATCAGCCAAGCGAACGGCCTTGGTTCCGTGTCAGTTTAAATTACTTTTCTTTTATCACTGTCAAACGCATAAATAGACCTGTCAGTAACTAACACCATTAAATATTCGGAGTAAAAGATAATTTGTAGAAATGATTAGTTTAAATGTAATAAGTTTTTATAATTTTAAATCCTGATTGCGAGAATCGACACAGATGGTTGCCGATCAACTTTAACTACCTCGCATCGCGTGCTGGTAATCGTCCACCAAGTGAGTGTGACTATCGAGGAAAGAGTTTTACCTATACGAAGAAAAGTTGTGTACATGCCAGACTGAAGATTTAAGAATTTCTTTAAGAAAATATATATTGCTTCAGAACTAAGGTTATGTTATCATATTGAAATTCACTAATACTATTTAGACTAAACAGTTTCCTCGTTAATATCATTCCTTCCTGAGAGTATGGATTCAGGTCAAATCATTCTACAGTCCACCAACTCTTTTCTGAAGACATTGCCCAGGCCTTTCATAATAAGAAAAACCTGACAGTCACATTTTTGTATTTCGCACAAGCGTTTGATAGTGTCTGGCACCAAGGATTACTTTAATAATTACGACATATAGGGAATCTTGGCTATTTATTTAACATATTACACAGTTTCATCTCAAATCGCTCTTTCTCATTCAAATTAAACAATTATATTTCTCCTCCCTCAACAATCCTCGCTGGAGTCCCTCAAGGGTCCCCGCTCTCTCCCACTTTGTTCAACACAGTCAACTCAGATATACCCGTTCGATACAAACATACAACAGCGCTTTATACTGACGACACAGCCATCTACACAGCGAACTGGCAGCTTTCCTCCACCATACATCACTTGGAAGACGCATTACACATTTTTCAGCATTGGGAGACTTAATCTAAACACATCCAAATGCGAAGCTAAAATATTCATTCTTCGGCGCATCAACAACTTCACTCTCTTATATATTAATAATCAAAACGTTCCTTGGAATCCTCGAAATAAACTGATAAAATATCTAGGAGTGCTCTTTGACACCAAACTAACTTTAAACGCACATTTTAAGTAAATGTAATAATCCTTTAATAAACAAAAAGTCAGCTCTTAAAACATGTATCTCCCTATTACTATACAAAACTGCAATTAGTCCCATAATTATTTAAGAATGTCTGGTCTGGAGAGGAGCTGCCCTTGCGGTACATAGAATTCTCCAAACATTCCAAAATAAAATCCTTCGCACTGACATCAAATCGCTTGGTACGTGTCAAACAAGCAACTCCACAGAGAGTTTGTTCTTCACATGATTGTTCATTATATCAGTCATCAATCAAATATTTTTTTCTTTCCTTATCATCCTCCCCCACAACTTCTACACTCAACCGAGGAAAAACATATTACCAACGCCGAATAATCAAATCTAGATTCCCAAAAGACAAATTTAAATCGTCCTAAAGAGAAACGCATGATTTCCCAAACTTTGTGTAATTTTTTTTCTTGCTATAATTGCAACCTACACTTATCTTTTCATCGCATTCAATAATTATTGGTTATTGAGGTCTCCAGTGGGTGTATCCTAGCTCTCCTGTTTGTAACACTTAAGTAATACGCGTGCTAAGTTGCACTTCTATTCACTCTTATAAAGCGCTTGCCTCGTTGTATGAAAAAATGTAAAAAAAAAAATTTAAAAAATAGAAAATATTGAAATTGAAAAGAAATACAGTTTTAAAAATTAGCACTTTTTCATATCATTTCTACATTTTGTAAATGTAGACATTTTGTAAATGTATGCAATACTTTCTTTTCTTAAGTAAAGGAATGTATCAATTCTCAAAATTGTATTACCTTAGGACGAGAAATATTTATCAAGCGTATCAAGAAAGGCTAGAAGAATACTTTAATGCGGCGTATCATATTTATTATTTACTAGCAGAATTACACCCCGCCGGCGTCTTCCCGCGCCGTGAGCGCCGCTTAAGACCTGGTAGTTCTCGTGTCGCAATCGTCCCGTCGCCGACGTCTCCTAGCTCAGCATTAGTTCCGTCCCGTCTACGTCCCGGGCCGTCCGCTCGTCCTGTTCTGCTCGACCTTGCCCCACGACACGCTGCAACGCCCAGCAACAATGAAACCCAGGTAGATTGGGAAAACCTCTGTCGAAAAACACTAAGTGATGCCAAGTTTCATGAAGATCGGTGAAACGGTGATAGAAATGAACCAACATTAATTTTTATATAGAGAGATCAGTCTTTATAACGCATCACAGAAGATTAGAGCGTGAGTATTAATATCTCTTTGTATTGCTTCGCGATACTATTCACGGATTTTTTGGCCCCAGTATCAAATGTTGGCGGCGCAATAGCCGAAAGGTGCATGCAAAACGTTAAAAACTTTTTTGAATTGTAACTCCATCTGAGTTTTAATCTTAATTTATTTTTCTTTCTCAATGAATTATAACTACAATGATAGAGTGAATTCACTGAATCGAGTTCACTCCTACCAAATCTACAACGCGGTGCCCTGCTACGCCTCTTGGAATGCAGTGCAGGAGGTAAAATTTTGCTATTACGCCATGTGTATCGATTCCTTTCATCTACAAAACCTTTCATCGACAAACATTAAGCAAGGGTAGCACGTTTGCAGAGATGTGAGCGAAGAAAGGATAACATGTTTTATATACATGCGGTTTTACGTAATGACATTTCTCCTGCACCAGATTTAAAGTTGTTTTGCATCAAAGTTTTGCAATTTGCAATCGAATCTCAAACCAAAATACCTAGTGCGCTATTAGACTGCATGCAATCAAAAGCTGTCCGGTGATGGTGGTGGTGGTGGTGGTGCTGGTGGTGGTGGTGGTGGATAGGGTCGATCATCACGCAACCGTAAAACACCTTATTAAAACGAGTTTTATTGCCTTGATGGATGGTAGAGTGCCCATGCAACCGTGAATTCTGTTGAAACGTTTCACCGCTGCAAAAGCTGCTTTCTTTGGCAATTAACTGACGATGTGAACATTAATTATATCTTCGTTGTTCCAACTCATGAACAAGCCAAATACAAACGATGACTCGTTATTGATCGTAAATTCAATAGGGAGTGATATTTTTTAATGAAAAATTAGAAAATTATGCGTATTTCCATTTTTTACAGTACATTACCAAATATTGCGTAATTGCGTTTAAAAAGAGCACAAATATCGTGAAAGAAGAGAAAAATGGCATTATTCAATTATATCAACTTATTTATGTACTATTACCTAAAATGTTATTTCTCTCTTAACCATTTTCACGTTATAAAAAATATGATATACCTATTATATAATACATTTAAAGGATGAAATATTTTTCCGAAACATTAATGAAAACAAGAATTTAAATTTTTCGATTCAGTACATTTTTTTCTTGAAAATATTTAACTCTAAATACACATTTACACGATGTTTTGAAAACTTAACCCTTTCTATATATAATAAATGTGATCTTCATTGTACATATTCATAATTAAATGCCAACTGAGTATAGGGAAATAATGAGATACTGTCGTAGTGCGACTATTAGGATGAAATTTTCAAGTTAAAAAATATTTGACCGATGTAAGTTAGTAATAACGATATATTTTAAATAATAAATTTGCGTGGTTGGTCCTCCTTGGAAATACAAACTTCCAAAATCCATATAAATACTTGTTTTTAACGTTCATGTTAACAAGAGTAAGGTTATGCCAGAAAGGCGGTATAGAAATTCACAGCGGTACATCACTGGCGATGCGTTGTGACACATAACATGTTATTTCTAGAGTTATTACAAAGTTTATAGAATTATAGCGCAAAAAACAATGTCAAACGGTCCGTTTTCCGTTTTGTCATGAGAAACCAAACGGATTCCCTTAAAACCCCCAAAACTCGTTTTAGGACATGAAATCACCAAAACATGTTTCTTTAGAATTATTTTAGAATATTTTGAAAGGATTCAAAAATTGTCAATTTCCTACCAGTAGGTCAAGACATGTCACAGACCTCATCTGCTCTATATCGCAATCCGGAAATGGCCTAACTTTGAGGAACTAACGGACTCGCGGAAGTTACTCGAAAACTAAATGTAGGAATTACTTTCTTTTAGTTTTTCCTGTAAACTCTCTAGTATCTTCTGGTATTAAATTTTCATTTCATTAATACGTACGTACTTCTTTTTTACGTATTAATGTAACAAGAGACGGCAAGTAAAAAATATGGAAGAAGCATAATACTCTCGGTATTCTCAGACTATCTGATCGTGCCGTTGTTGGTGTTCAAACGATGTCATGTACAAGATAACCATGAGTACCCCTTGGCTAGTCTTCTTAGATTCATTGATCTGCCAGGGAAATTAAATAATATTAAATTTTTAATTTCACATTATCTGAATTCCATAAAGTCTCAACATATTCTAAACTGCGTTCATAGTGGACGAAGTCTTCTGCTTGTCGCATCATCAAGCGTTTACTTTTTTAACACCAACTTGATATAAAGAAGTAACTGACAATATTTGGCGCGCATAACACGTAGGAGTTAAAAGACAGTCCTAGCAAATTGCAATGTGAAGGAAGTGTGGGGCAGTTTCAGTAAATAATCTGTTCAATTTTTGCAGATAAATATTATATTGAACGTTATCTGTTTTCCCAAATACTTGTAAGTAAATGCATATTTATTTTCAAGGGGTTATTTATTAGTCATGCTTTCTTCACACCTTCATATTTTGAAACATTAATAAACAATTCACGTTCATTATTTCTCATTCTTATGTTCAAGTAGTTTTCGTACGGCTGATTATAAACGATGTCAGTAATTTGATGTTGTGTTTATAAATCATTTGAGAAAAGTAGAAAACTATTATATCTTTTTATGACAATGTGGTTTCTTTAATCATATAAAACTTTCTTTTGTGTTGTGGAATCATAACACTTTCATTAATTATAAAACTTGAAATATTTCTTCAAGATTGAAATATATTTCTTATGTAGATGTCATAACGGAAGTTAATGACAAAATAGGTAAAAATTCACAGTAATGAATTTACAAGCAAAGTACATCACAAAACAGAACCCTACATTTTTCTTAGATCAACTGGTTCAAGTCTATGACAAAGCCTACTTTCTATCGATTCCATATGTTCTAAATCTTAGGCGCACGCACTACGTCTGAAATAATGTCCGTTGCTATCTCCAGCGCAGCTGGAACCAAATGTCGACAAGCGGTCCTAGTCTGAGGCCGCACACTGTCTGAGGCTGCTAATAACGTTCCAAAATAGCTATCTCCTTTGATTTCAACAATCCTATATGCCACTCGGATTAAGAACACTGTCGTAGATGCTCTCAAAAGGGACTTATAGTCAATCGAGCCATGTCAACCACATGACCACATCAATACACATTGCTGAATCTTTACGATTGCAATTAAATATTTCTTCCTTACTACCTCAGAAAGAATATTTGCTTACGATATTGAGGTTTTATTGTTAAATCCTTGACGCCTAACTCTTCGTTCTTTATGCAACACAACAAAATTACAACATTCCACGATTATCAGTATAGAGGACAACACAAAACTCTAATGAGGTACAATGATGCAAACTTTATCGCAACAAATTTGGTACTTCAAATTGAATAATTTTTAAAGAGAAAAATCTATAAGTTTTAAATTTTAAAAAGCAAACATACTCTCCTGATATAAAATTTACTAAATTTATTCAATAAAATTTAGATAGTAAGCTTTTTAAAAATAAAATTTATATTTTAAAATTTGCAGAAAAAGAATAAAAATTATTTTGAATCATATCACATACGCCGTTCACGTACATATTATTATTAAATTTACGTACATATATTCGGACTAGAATACAACTTGTATATCAAAAACAGAATTCGAAATTGCTCACTCAATAAGCTCAATTTCTTGTCATGATCAGGTTTTCATGCGTTGTTCCCTTTTTTTCTTGTATCTGATCATGCAGATTCCGACTTTACTTTTGTTCCCATACCATTGTATGGATATTACGTTTATTTTTCTTTTTATATTGAACCGCTACATTCAATTTTTTGTTGCTGTTAAATTTCTGTTGCGATTAAAATCTTGGCACGGTTGGACGCAATCTATGATAGTGCGAGAAAACTTCGTGAAGATCAGAACCTAATCTCATCTCACAAGAAGGTAACAAAGTTTCTCAGTTAATAAGACATACAATTCTTTCATATGGGTCGATATTCATAGTTAGAAGCTTCACTTCTTAACAGCTCTTGTCAATGATCAATTTCAGACAAAATATAAAAGGGAACCATTTATATAGAAAAATGTATTAACGATGCATTAACTATGTATTAACGATGGCTAATTGGAAATTCGAACTTTAATGGTTCAATTACTCTGAACAAAATTTATACAAATTATGTGTTACTGCAATTGTATTGCAGTACAGTGAAAAAAGCACACATTCGAGAAAAGTAATCCTAAATAATATCAACGGGGCTGTCTTTTCTAACGATGATAACGGCACTCCAGATCACTACGTAAGTAGGTAGATATCTTGTGAAAGAAACTTGTTAAAATAACCTGTGAGAATTTGCAAGTTTTTAATTGGCAACACTTCATAGGGAGATGAGCTTTAGACCGCGTACCGTGCACATCGTATTGCAGAGGTTATTGTAAATGACAGATGCGGGACTTGGTGGAATTTTGCGGGAAATAATTGAGCAGTGAGGACTTATAAATATTTTGTGTGCGTAATTCTATTTGGAACTTTGAATAATTCTGGCACCGGGAATGCGCAAATCGGACTTGAAGAAAATACAGACGTGAGAGCAGGGAAGAGAGGCTCGAGACATATCTTGTTGTTAAGGGGATGAACTTTATGTTTTATCGCGTTGAAAGTTGGAGGAATTAATTAGAAGAAAGAGACTTTCGTGTATCGTGGCTTAAGCAAAACGTGACAGTCTTGGAGTTAGTGCCCATCCGTGGCAAAGAATAGGGACGTAAGTGAAACAATTAATAAGTTGAGGAGGACATTGATCCGGCAGCGGACCGAGAACAAGATACAAGAGAGAAGATTGGTCGGAGCGGTGCATTCTTCCAGGCCTCATCGTCCAAGAGCGCATGGATATCTAAATTAGTAAGAATAATAGGGCTAGACAATTTTTACGATCGGTCATGACCAAGGTGACATTTTATGTTAAAAAGGATTAATCGATGAATAAACTTATAACGTTCTCATTCTGAAAAAGAAAATCTGATTATCATTTCTTTAGCATCTTGTGCAATCCACAGTTTAATAATTTCTTTCCAGAAACAAATTTCAGATTCCTCGCTTCTTCCGTATGGAGAGCGGATCGAATGATCGTTTGCTAGGAATGAAAGTAAGTACCGGTGACGATTATTTTCGTAAGAACCCAACCGGCAGAACTAGTAGGATAATTATTTCCCACTAGATGTGTTTGCGGGAAATTTAAAATCGCAACCCTTTCCTGGCGCCCCAAAATTATATAAATTCGGAAATTGGTTGCAGAAATAATTTAAAAGAAACGGAGAGCGTTTCAATAGGGTTGAGACAATTACATTTTTAAGCGTCGGTCTGAGTTCCATACACAGAGCGTTTCCATAGTGTAGAGTTTTGGTTCACGACTAGTCTACTCTGAGGACTAGCGTTCGAGTCTCGGTTCGGAAAAAAATTGCTGGGTGAAAACACTTTCGCAGGTATATGTAAAGGTATAATGATGCGGAGCGGTTAGAAATAATGCAAGAAAGTCTGTGCTGCTCCAGTTTTTGGAAGTCATTTATTCAAATCGTGTTGGTTGTTGCCTAACAATCCATATTAACATTTGGCCAAGGCAATAGCCAAATATTCAGAACGTACGATCATAGAAAGAAATCCTGTACATTGACGCAATGTACGGGAACTTTTCCATTAGGTGAGTCAATGGGCTCAGTGGCCACATAAAGCTACTTTTAAGTAGCGTGTACGAAAGCTCTTTTAAAGAACGTGAGGAAATACTCGTGTCAATACAAAAAAGTGTGTGCCAAAGAACAGAAGCTTTCGTTCTGAGAACTATAGAAGAAGTCGTCTCTACTTCTAATCAGTGAAAATGAGATTTCCAAAAATGAGGTAAGAATTATTATTTCAGTTATTTAATCTTTATTAATTAGTGATTATTATTTCTTCTCGCTGACTATTATCGGTATTTTTAAGTCAGCAAAAATAACTCTTATATTTTGGGCTCTAAGTATTACTTCATTAATTTTTGTAATTAAAAGAAGAGGTACCTAACAGCATTTACTTTCTCTAACACATTGTTATGGTTACATTATATAACACTATTCTACCTTGTATCTTACAAAATCTTGAGCAATTACGCCAAAAAATGTTCAACAAAACAATCGCAATTTTCGATGATCTATACATTTCAAAAGGTTAAAGGTTTTATCAAAAATAAGACTTATCATTCACATTAACGCAAATTAATAGATCTAAAAAAAGAAGAAAAATTTATTTTTAACACGCCGTGCGTGAAACGCGGTTTCTCCTGCTTGTTAGCCGTGTGCGAAACAGCTAATATTTTCACAGTGTGCTAAACATCGCGAAGCGTGTGCAAAACATTGCAAATTGTGTGCCAAACATGTACGTATAACAATTCACAATTGTCTTTCGTCTTGACGTCTTGGTTTATTATTTACAAACAATAATGTTACAACGCTGGCTGCAATCCATTTACTTTTGTACGAGGAAGGTATTTCTAGTTATTTGATATTTAAATACCTGTACTTGGCGCAATACGTTTCGCGGAAGACGTGTTGATTGATTGATTTTTTCGTGTTTCCGGCAGCGTCAACTGCTCTGGTCATTAGTCCCGTTAGTGTAGTGCATGTTTTTTTCTCGGGAGATGGCGGTGATCTTCCCCCGCTGGATGGCGAGATGTGTGTGTAAGGGGAGAGGATAGGACAACGAATGGGAAGGACAGATCACGCGCGGTCCGTGGCCCGTTTGTTAGAGTACTGCTCCGGCATTCGCCTGGTGTTGATCGGAGAAACCACGGAAAACAACCGATCAGAGCAGCCGGCCGCTAGAACTCTCCTCCAGACTGCGACTGAATTTGACCTAGCTGAAAAGCTAGTGTCGAAAATCCTGTCGCCGTCAGGACTCAACCTAGGACCTCCCGGTCAGAGGCGCTGCAGTGCCATCAGTTGATGCACTGAGCTACCGCTCGCGGTAAGACGTGTTAAAAGAATAGTATACGCAACACGGGCGCGAGGTGATTCACGCACGTGTTACGTAAATCATTATTTTCAAGGAAATATTAGCAGTAAACCTCATCATTGTGATCACTAGTGTACCAACAACGTGGCAGTCAACCCCTCTTAATATTTCGTAGCATTGCATGGCACCTCTTTAATTGTAAGAATGTTTTATTTGTGATTTTCTATCCATAATAAAACTAAATTTTAAACACACTATACTATACCGGCTCGTCCACATGCAGGCATAGAAAGTTAAATGAAAAAGTAAGGATTAAAATGTTTGTTTAATTTTTGGTTCTATTTCAAAAATTGGTTTACATCTTGACAACCGGATGAAATAAGTCGTATTGATTCATGTAAATAAAAAAAGGAGAATCAAAGCATTTCATTAATATACTCATAGTTGTGTTGATATTTGATATTATACATATCAATTACACTTATTGGGTGATAATGATCCTTGCACATTTTTCGTAAGTATGAATAAAATAACTGCTTCATTATCATTATACCATCTTATTTATAATATGTACTAAAGTCATCCGATTTTAGTACTTGCTTTTTTTAACAATTCTTTCTACTATACATCAAACCTCTCGTTTACTTGTTTTACCTTCTGACAACATATTTCACAGTGACAAGTATCCATTTACATCTGAACAATAATTTTTCGGAAGCTGCTTCGTAATTTTCCTTTGAGCGAATAGATCAAAGCGTTCTGAAAAATTTGGAATCTGTATTACTCATTCGAATATATATTGAGTTGTTTTTTACGATTGACGCCGTTTCTCACTTCCCGATCTCCGTTTTTCTCTATCCTTCCAATCCCCCTCCTGCAGTCCTCTGGCAGCCCTCGCGTCTTGTACATCTTCGGCCCAGCTTCGTGGTGGTCGACCCCGTTTTCTTTTCGTGGGAGGAATCCATTTCCATATTAATTTAGGCCATCTAAACTCGTCCATTCTTTCTAAATGACTATACCAGAGGAGGTGTTTGGTTTCAATTTTGTCAATAATATTTCTTTTAACGTCCATAATATCCATTATTTTCTCATTCCGCACGTGTTCCAGTTTGGAAGTGCCACTGCTTCTCCAAAAATCCATTTCAAGTGCAAGAAGTCTGTCTCGTTCTCTTTTATTCAGTTCCCACATTCATATTATATATACCAATAAATTGACCAAAAAAAACATAGCCCCACGCTTTGTGAGAGATGTTAGTGGTTTCATGAACTACCCTTGAAGGCCGACAAAATAGAAAACAATGCTTTTGACTATAAAATGTGAATACGCGATTATGTTAATTCGCTCTTTCTCGTACCTGATAGTGTTGTCTGGATTTTCATAATCAAAGCAGCTTACCACACAACTTACGATACAACCGACGTCATGCGACTGAGGAGAAAGAAGTTTAAGTATTCAAGTGTGCCGTCTTTTGCCTCTCGGTTTCGTGAAGAACAGCTGAGCGTCGCCGAGCGCTCGGCTGCGTTGAGATTTAAAGTCGCCGCGCGTAATAATCGCAATATCCTCAATGACACGTGCGGACGGCAGTTATAAACCATTCATTGTAATCGAAAGAAAAAGAATTTCAATTAGTCGTTTTATTAGTTGAAAAGTAACAATTAACTGATATTGGAGATAATTTTATAGTAGTATGACAAACAATACAATTTTTGACAGAATTAAAGACAAAACAAAAATATAGTTTGAAAAGTAATTTAAAATAAAAACTTACAGCTATATCAATAAAAATAAAAACAATAAAAACTAAATAATTTTAGTGAAGATTTTTACATTATTAATTCTTACACAATATTCAAATATAAGATTCAAATATCCTGACCGAACACTCTCCGTCAAGCAAAAGATCCTGGTTGGAATAAAGAAACGTGGATTACCTCTAATTAATTTATCATAATTTTGTAAGTATTCAGCACTTAGGTTAATGCAAGACATCGGATGTTAAGACACCAAAACCTACGTTTTACACGTTTGAAAAGGCATAAAAAATCAAAACTAAGCCGGGGACACACAATATAAATATATAATTGGCGGGAAGAAGCACTTTTATTTCATTTGTATCTAAAGGCTGTGGCGGGATAAGGGGGGGGGGGTAAAAATGCCCCCAAGCTTAATTCAATTTTGAATAGAGGGCATGTTTGATGTTATTTTGAAAGTCGTTTTCCCAAATCTCATAATGACAGCCTGATTATTTTGTAAGATTTTGGAAAAAATACGAATTGTAGATTTTTCATTTTTTTGTATTATTACTCGGAGATAAAATTCTGAAAAAATTATGACACATAGCTGACAACTATACATATCATTGAAAGCTCTTTCAAAAAACTTTGGCGGAAAAATTAATTTTTTAAAAATTGTTCAATTATTATTTGGTATTTTTTTGTTTTATTTCTCGGGTGACAACTCTACAAAATTCCTACAAATAGGTATTAAGGTTTTTTTGTACTACTGATTTTTTTAGATTTTTCTTATTTTTGCATCATATTGAAAAAAATTAATAACTTTTTTCGTCTTTTATATGCACATAACTCATAATAAGTTAATAACTTTTCTACGGAAAAATACTTTTCAGAATGAAAAACATATTATTTTACCATATAATTGATGATTGAATAATTGATTAAAAAATTAATAAAGATTAATAGTAGATATCTGCATTCCTGTGATTTCACCGGCCCATGCTCGCCAAGGACAATCGGCATGGTTTCGACAGAAAGAGGGCGAGCGAGTGCAGGGCGGGGAAAATTGCAGGAAATGCAATTCTCCCCTATTAATCTTGGTACTAGACATATACGGACATCATAACATAAAATACCCAATAAATAATAGTTTAAAAACACAAAGATATGGAGTCATAAGTGGCACACTATACCATTTCCATTGTGAGGTAGAAAATGTACGATGCCCGTCGCAACCAAAAAGAGGTCTAGTTTACAATTTGTGAAGCAAAACAACTCAAATACACAAAGAAACACGATCAATTTGTTCAACTACAGTTGCAGATTAGTCTTGAGACAATGATTCCAATAATTACATCACACACAAGGAAAACGTTATCTTTAAAACTCGGGTAAAATTCGTTGCTTAATGAACGCAGAATTCGTGGAACATGAAAATACGAGTTGTGTTACGTGGATCTTAAGATGGGCCAAGTTTAATAATTTAACCTTCAGATGGGTTAACGTTACTTATTTAATCATGCGGACCAAAAACTCTGTGTTTAGAATGTTTTGATGGCACGCGTCAATTTTCCAGTCCCTAATACCGCTGAGGTCCGTAGGTTCAGGTTTATCCACATAGAACCGCCTGTTACCCACGGACCAGTAGCGACGAACAGAAAAGCTTGGAGTCTAGGATGGAAAGGTGACGCACGTTGTAGTCCGCAATCTCTTTGACAGCGCGTTACTCCCCCGTCACCAAGGAGATCAAAACGCCTACCACTCGTAACCAGGGTGGGGGAAGGGGCAGGAAGAAAGATGGTTTTATTAGATCTACATGGTGGTTTCCAAAAGTTCTATGTCACTACACACACACCCACATCCATTCACGAAGCGGGATTTGAACTACGTACCTCGTCGTGACTACCCACTTCGCCTCTACGCCACGGGTACTGGCTTACTACTTCCGAAACACTGCAGCTGCCCGCACTAAATAAAATGGGTAGTATGTATTCGACGTAATGACAGGTACTCCCGAAGTGAAAAAATTCAATTCAACACATTAGTTTATTGCAAAAGAATATGTAAAAATAGCGAACGGATAAAAGAAAATGAACATTACTTTGTTTAAAATACCATTATGTGCTCATTAATAATTCGCGAAAATTGTCCTACCGCGCTCAATCGAATAATAAACTAATATCGTATAATGATTTTCATGATAAATTTGTATTATTAATTCCTCAAAGTTAACGCTCGTGTAACGTCTTCACATGGGGATATGTGGTAGATGAGGATATATTTAGAGTATAAAAACACCGCAAAATATGACGATTTGCAAGAACTCAGTCTGAGACAAAAATATATATACTTTGTACAGTGTGTTCAAATATAAACGAATCTGTTTTAATTCCAATGGAATGTTAACAGGTTTCGTTTTTCGTTGGTACTTTTACTAACGCTGACGTCGGAGACAAATCTCCAACATCATCGTGGAAGAAAAGGACGGAAAAATATTATAAAAGAAGTGATAACGATGAATCATTATAGGAACTACCTCTCACCGCTGTCGAAGATCTTGGCATGTCTGAATGATCCCAGACCTCTCCAGGTGATCAACAAATATTGATTTTACTAATTTCCTGAACTAACGGAAGTCATGCAATTTATTAATTATAAATATTAATGAAAAGTCCACAAAAACACGCATTTTATATTCAGCATAAATGAAAAATTCCTTATAATGTCATCGGCTGTCACCTTCACTTTAGCCCTACACACACACACAAACACACACACACACACACTTTTTTTTTAATAGTCTTAACTTTATGGTCCCTTAATGGGAGACCTGAGACTTTAAGAATACTGCAGAAGAATAAAACCTCTTCCTAAATTGAAGTTTTCGTTGACGTTTTTGACAAAATGTTTTTTGAGCGTTTCTGAAAATGTGTGTTTTGGCATTCATTTCCTCCTAAAACTTTTGAGACACTTCACAAGAAATTATTGAAAGTAATAATCACGCCATTAATGTGCACATTACCATCGATTTGTATACATTATTGTATTTGTGGGTGGAAGTGCTTCAAATGACTTTAAATTAAATTTTACGAAATCTCAATACATTCCTGATTAAAAGCGCTTCAAATTTCGCATTAACAGTAATGCTTAATCACCATTTTCTTAAAAACGGCTTCAAATTTTTCAGAGAAAATATCTATTTATGACGAACATTTTACTCTACTTTAATATTCTTGAAGTAATATTTCGGTTCTACTAGTAAGAAACCGAAACGATGAGAAAATGTCAATAAAATGTGCTTTGGGCGATGATACGAAGTAGATGTAGATACTCGTAGATGGCAGCTGGCCAGAGAATGGAGCAAGACCTTAAAACCAGTCCACATCTAGGAAATAAGAAAAAAATTGCTACGAGAAAGTGTGCCATTTTGTAGCACCACTAATTACTTTCTCGCTCTCTGTACCTTCTTTCGTTTGGCGGGTGACATCACAACAGTATGCAATACGAGAGCAGGTTTGTCAGGGATGTAAAGATGATATTTATTTATTTATTTGTGAGTCATTATTTGGAAAAGGTACGTAGTTTAATAGTTCCACCGTGAATAGTTTTCGAAGTTCCACAAACTTGTTAACAAATCTAATTTACTGGCATGTATGGATAGACTTTTAATACATGGCAATATGTTCATTATTTTACTTGCTGACTGCGGTCGTCATGAATGGTTTAAAGTATAAAGTCATTGATGACGAACTTGATACATTTGTTATAATTAATAGACTGGCGAGTTTAAGGTATCTTCTAATTTAAAGTCATAACACCCCGCGAGGGGATCACCAAAATTTATAAAATATGATCTGAGTAAAAATAGGAGAATAATGGATATTTAATAAATGGTATAAAAAGTCAAGTGAAATAAATTAAAATAGAATTCTTTCATAAAATGTAAATTATTTACCAGTACTATTTTTTCTTGATTTATTTTCATTATATTCAAAATAACTTCATTTATTTTGTTCTTGAGTTTACATTTATATATTTTGACCTTTAATGTTGTTTTGTTTCAATTGAAGTGATCTACAGACATGAATATCGAGGATTACGGTATCTTTAACAAGGAACGTATTTTACAACTGAAAAGTATGACGGATCGAAAACAAATGAAGAAGCAATGGGGTCATAAACTACGTTACGCTTCGTTACAAAAACGGGAGATTGTTTTGTTATTTTTTAAAAAGAGAGCAGAGGAATGATTAGATATTATTTGGATGGTAGACAGCAAGCTAAATAACTGTGATGAGACACCGTTTTTAATATTTGTTGATTTTTGTTTAGAATTTTTGGGGTAGAAAGTTAAACTAGTAGTATTGTTAAAGCTATGGTTATAATTTATGAAACATTCTAGTTTTAAATTTTTTATCACTATTTTCTTGGGTGGTAAATTTTCAATGCCATATTTAACATGATCAACCACGAAGAATGCTTGTAGACGTTGCGTCATCCAATAATATTTACGCAGCCAACGAAAGGAAAGTGGTAATTAATGTATGAAGATCAAGTTCTGTGTGTGTCGTGAACGTCGTAATAATGTTTCGTAGTTCTTTATTGTTACACTGACTTTATGCAAACAAAGCGGGGTACAAACTCCCTTTATTGACAATCACAAACCATTAGGGAATTAAGAGTCCACCGTTCCTTAACAAAAATCGAAATATTATTCTTCAGAAGTGTACAATGCTTTACCAATTTCGGCTAAATCGGCGTCTCGGATTCCGGAATTTCAACACTTACTTATACGTTTCGTTTAGTATGTATAGTATGTCAATATATGATAGAATATGATTGATTCCCGACGAGAGAAGAATAGGAAGCCAGTGTCTTAGTACACATTTCGTAGTTTATATTTTGTGGTTCAAGTGATCGTAATCGCAACACGTTAAAAAAGTGGTCACCTTTGAGTTGAAGTTGAAGGAGGCGTATGAATACACTTATATAATAATTGTATTTATGGTCTATATTTTTTCTTATCAAATAGAATTTCCAAAAGTATTGGACAATACACGGCAGATATTCCCCCAAATAGACGTGGTTGGTTGTTTGTTATCGGCTTAATGTTGTTATTAAGAATTTATAAATATGGATATTTGGAAAAGGTATGAATCGCGTATGAATGTGCTGTTCTTAATAAAGTATAATAGTTCATTCTTCTCAATTGTTACAAATGAGACTTGATGAAAAGTTGGTAAGAGAAGGCGAAATGTCCTGAGCCTCGCCATCGAAAATATTTATTTATTTTTTATTTTTTATATATTTATATATTTATTTATTTATATATTTATTTATTATTTTTTATTTATTATTTATTTATTTATTTAATTATTTGCACCATAATTTTGGGCTCATCACTTACACCAAAAACATTAATTTTGGTACTGCACAACCCGCTTGTTTCTAAAGTTAGCACACACACCCTGTTTTCAAAATTCAAAATTTTTTGTACAGTCGAAACTAGTGAATTTTGGGCTATCGAGCGCCGCTTTTCAAAAGCACTAAATATCATTTGCGCGAGAATTTTCTATTTTTTGGAAAGAAAGGAGAGATGCGTAAAATTATTTTTGGGCGTTGTCCAATTTCTTTGTATCTGTTTTAGACAATATTCGATTGCTGAAAAGAAAAGCCCTGTAGTTTATAATTTTAAACGACGTAAATATTGAAGATCTGAAAAAGTTTAGGATACTGTTTTAATTTTATTTCTTCGCTAACTACGAACCTAGCCTAAAATTAGCCAACGAACCTAGCCGTGTATTAATGATATTTGGAAAGAAAGCAAGTATCGCGATATATTTTTCGACATATTGTTTTTATTTTTACGTAGTATTTAGTTAAAATAAGTATTATTGTACATTTTAGTTTTAAATTTTGGTTTTTATAAGTAGAAGATTATTAAAGTATCCAAGAACTCTATCATTAACTGTGTTTTTGCCATTGCTTCTAATTGATATTATTGTGGCAGTATTTTTTTCTATCGTAATCTCGTCGACGTGTTTTAATTTGCAGTGAGTTGTTTAGAATATAAGTCATGTATTTTTGATTTCATACTTGGATTATTCTGTTTCCATTTTAGTTTTTATGTATTTTTGAATGTGATATTGACATTCCCAACGAATGCTTAAATAACTAATTTATCCTTCTTTTTTAGCATCTTTTTTGGAGGGAAATTTTCCCTGATGAAAAATCTTACTTTCCTAAGGGGCGAAAAGTTAGTATAAAAAAGTATCAAATTAATTATCTTAATTTATTTTATTTTAAATTAATTATTTTATTTATTGATGTGCAACGGATTTGTAAAATATAGGTAGACATACTCTAAACAAATTCATCTTTTACTGTAGGAAATACACGTGTAGTGGATAATCAATCCAGAGAAGTGTGAGATTTCTCCGGAACTCTAGTTTTCATTTAGTGGGGCTTGTCCATCCCCATGTTGGTAAAGTTGAATTCGTCCCGCCGCCGAGGGTGGGGATACTCACAGAGATCCCACAACTTCCTTAAGAACTTTGCGTCACCGTACATCCACCGTACTATTCTGTGCTTCTCCAAACAGAAATCAGCAGTAATTTAAATGTGTTTATACAGATATTCCAGACTTACCAGACAGCAAAATGTTTTATAATTATTAAATAAACAAAACATTAACTTCCACTAACAACTTGATTGTGTATGAATCTTGCAAGATCTAAATATTTTAAATCATGTTTTATTAAGACCGTAGTACCGTAGACTACGTTTTTATAATTACGTAGGACCGTAGACCGTATAGTACCGTAGTATAGGTCATGTATAATTTATATTATTATTTAAGGTATCTATCTACCTCAAAATGATGAAAATCGTTAAATTTCATGTTGTTTTTTTTAATTTCACTTTGATCCTATCTGACTAGCTCAGTACTCCTTCGCAGGTGGACTGGTAACCATAAGGTAGGGTAGTGATATGTCCGCTAGGTGGCCTTGGATGAATCCTGCATGCCAACTGCCACGAAACGATTCAATGTAAAAGTTTAACTCTTAAAAGTCGTAGAAAAGTACCGTATGAAACTCGATGTAATGGGTATTAATACACTCGTGTGAAGTTTACGACACTCGCTCGTATCGTAATATCACACTCGTGTATTAATACCCATCGTTACATTATCTTTTCATAATGTATTAATGTGTCACTAAAAGTTTCAGTTACATGAACTGACATGTCCAGAATAAATTTATAAACAACTATTTTATCTCAAATAATCAAATCCTGACTCTATATTTTTCAAAGCACTTTTACCATTCTAGTTTATTCAATCGAATGTACCCTCTCCCTCAGAAAAAATGTCGTTCAAAATTCTATCTTCCACACCGCGCCGACAAACTTGGACACCCCTCGGCCTGGGGAGGGCAGGGGGAGGGACGCGTTGACCAATCGCTAGCAGGTAGAACCACAGTTGTCTGTGATTGGTGCAACATCCCAAGGGACAGAAAGAACGCTGTCTCAGGGGGAGGGGGCTAGTTTGTTTACGTACGAGACGGAAATATCGTCATATTTCCCTGCCGAAGGAGATAGTTTGCCTGCGCGTACGCCACGACGAAAAAAATATTTCTAAGCGGGGTTTTCCGTCCAGAATGATTGTCTATAGACCAGTAAATATTTATCATTTTAGCAAAATTTATTATAACTTTTAGTAATCGATGTAACTCCTGACAAACTGCTATTTTGAGATATTCATTTCAGGCACAATTTGCGGAGCCTGCCCGGCCGTTCTAACTCATATTTCGAATTTGTTTATAAAATTATAAATTGTTGCAAAATTGTTAATTCGCTGTTTTTGGTTCTGGGACATCGGGAGACTCTCCCCACTTTAGATTTGAAAAATTTGGAAATTGTTTATAAATTTGCAATTGTTGCAAATTTTTTATTGTCTAATCTGAATGGCGTTTACATGTGATGCAAAATTCCGGAATCCGTTCGGTGCTATTATATCTCGTTCTCGAGATATATGTAATTGTTTATAAGAAATTAACATCTTAGTAGACCCCATTTGTTTGCGCTTAATTCATTCGCGCTAGCAGAATAGCGTGGAATGGGCATACTGAAAAAACAGTTCTCCAATGCCGCGCTTTTGCCTGCCACATACGCTTAATATGCACTTGCTTGTAAACAAATTCTGTGGCCAATTTAATTATGCTAAATTCGTATTTTTACGGCAAGTATGAGCATAACTTTTATTTGGTTTTTATATTCTCTTTTAAGTCCTACAATTTTCAAGTCGATATATTTATCAAATAGGAAAGAAATTGATTATAAAAAAAATATTTTTCAATGTGCATTACGCCCAAACAATTGTTTCTGTTTTTCTATCAAAGGGGTGTTGAGTAACCGAATAACTGTATTATTAATTTTTTTAAGTCCCCTGTTAACACCGAGAGTCAGAAACTATTTGTTCCTCTTGTTTAACCATTACCATTAAAAAATAGGGAAACATATTGCTTAGATGTTTGCTATAAACTGCACTGGATTGGATGAATGTAGTGTTAAGGTTTTCAAATACAGAAATATTCAATTTTGTGTTTTGAAAGATCACATGAGTAGAATCATACATGACAATATTTACACAAGTATAGAAATTTCTAAATAAACGTATATAAACTTTAAGTTAATATTTTCAATTCAATTTATCATTCCTTTCTAAAACTGTTAATTTGATGATTTCATTGTATAATATTCAAATCAGAGCTTTATGTGCTAAAACTACGCATTGTTAATACATATTTTTAAACAACATTAATATATTTAATATACATTTAAAAGGTTTTTAGATTGGCGAACGTTTCAATGAAATTTCATGAATTCCTAAATGCTTGAAAATAAATACATGTAAAATTAAATAGTTGTAGCGTGTAAAAATATAACAAACTCACGTATTTGGTAAAACGAGTTGACATTACTAAAAGAAAGCAAAACAGATGTTATAACAATTAAAAGAGATTTAGCGTTTGTTTACAGTTTAGTAAATATCAATGCACTAGCATTTCTCAGTGAAAATACATAGAACGAACTTGGTGGTCAAGTGATATGACCTTCCCAACACAGACTACATTTCAGTATCGTCAGAGTTCGAAGGTGGTTTGTTGGGCGCCATTCTACGAATCTATCAAAACCTTGAATTTTGCACGACCATCTGTACAGCGAGAACGTAGCGGTTTAATAAACGGAAACGGGCCACTCGAGGTATCTAATGTGCACTCTTTGAAAACGTTTAACCATTATAAACTATCCCTAAGAAAAATATCAAATAAACAATGTTAAATGTCACCAGCTTGACATTGCCTTTACTATTTGAATGTTTTCAACATCCCCAAAACCAACAGAAAACCCATGTTTTTACAGGTTATTATAAAACCAATTCAATAAATATAAGCATTTATTCACGTTATTATTTTTAAAACACTCAAATATCTACGATGTTATTTGATTCATGTCTTCATCGACGATCTGAGATTAAAAAACTGATAAGCAGAGAAAATTAAAGTAACTTTGAGTGATTGATGAAGTTGAATGATCAAACGAAAAACAATGTTTCTTGCTTCATATAATGCTATCGTGTTTAACAGACATGTAATTACATGTGATACCTATATTTAAACATCCAAACTAATGAAAATTTTCAAAATTAAAATCATCAATAAAACGTTGATTCCTCAGCAAGGATTATATTATTAAATCCTTTTTTGAGATTCATGTGCTCCTGTGTGAATAACGTAGTAAACGTGATTCGTATGATCCAGTTTCTCAGAATAATACAAAACCTGCTAGACACATACACTAAACATAATAGTTGTCAAATAGTTATTTACGACATGAGTATCATAAGATATCTTATTACAATACGAAATTGGAGAATTATCAAACAAGACTCTTTAGACGAAATTGTTAACCAATTGAATATTGTAATATAAATTTACCATTTGAATATCATAGAAAGTAAGACGCAATTTGTCCAAAATTCATGTCGAACTATAATTTTCTTTTAAAGAGATTTCATGAAACAAAAATCTCTAGCGTTAATATTTCTTTTCGACAATGTTAATAGGTATTTGTTCGCAATTTTCAAAAATTCAGATCGTTCGCCCAAAATTGAACGTACGCCACTTTTAAACATCTTGTGCTTCGAGGAATAGATTTACAGAAAAATTGGAGCTCTTTTTGAGGAAATTATGTAAATATGATGGGGTTTGGTGTAAAGTACCTTCAAAATTAAAAGATTAGTTTCAAATTCTAAGATTCGTAATATTAGCCAGATCGTTCAAGGAATATCCATTTTGGTGAAAATCGTGTTTACTTTAGGCTCTAGAATTACTCACACGAAGACGGATTCACAAAGAGGTTTTTTGGAAAATCACTTTTTCGGGTTCAAAAAACAAGCGTTTTGACAGCCTTGTGTCTAGAAAATAAAAGAACAATACCAACAATCCACTTTTTTCGAACTAACTACTTACAAAACGTGTTTTCTGTGAAAATTTCGACACTTCCTCCTACAGCATTACGTAACTCTCTTTACACGTGGAGGTAAAAATATTCCAGCGTTACTGGGATTTGAACTCGGATCCCTGTAGTCCGTAGGTCTGGCTCGACCGCACTGTGCTATCACAGATATTTCTCAATACGCTGTCCAAGCACACTTATTACGAAAAGAATAGTTACGTGATATTCATTGCACTTAGATTTTTTATTAGAGAAATGTTCTACATGTGTCAAAGATATCAAATTCACAATAAGAATTCAAACGATTAAAACCCACGCAGCTACATAGCTCATTTTACTAAGAAATATTTTCAACCAGAAGCCGTGGTCTTTAGAACACTCTGTGGACGTCGTTCCCGGTCTTATCTTTCGGCGACTATGGCCAAGGTTGAATTACGTCACAGATGAAAATTGCGATAACGCTAGAGCTCTACACAGGCGCGCTTGCAGACATTCTGAAGCCAGAATCGCAATAGGGGCATATTTATACGTGATTCTTAAAGACATTAACACACTAAAATAAGTGGCGCCTCAAAACATATGCTTTATGTGATATTTATAATGGATACGAATGATTATAACTATACAATTAACCGCAAAATTGTTTCTACCCGCAAAAATTATTCGCCGTGGATGAGATTCGACCTTACGTGCCTAAGCTTCTCCAACAGTGCGCTTACCTGCTATACCACAGAAACTCTTATAACTTTTGTCTCTCACAAAGATGATTTTAAACTGTCATGTATCACAGATTTGACTAAAAAAGAACGTGCGGCGTTTAAATGCTTGTGTTAACTACAGACGGACAGACAGACGCCAACATGAGATCTACACCATTCTCTTAAACGTTCTTGAGATTATGGAAAAAAATTAATCAAAACCGATGACGCCGCTTTTGAGAAAATTTTGAAAATATCTCTCGGGCTTTATGTAAAGTACCTCCCAAAATTAAAATATCGGTTTCGAATTAATGGGACCGTGATATCAACAAGATCGATTGGGTTTTATCAATTTTGGACAAAATCGGTTGAACAATTTAACCCCTAGCGTTGTTCGCAGACGAAAGACTGATAGACAAACGTTTTGCCGTCATTCAATTTTTCAGTAACAACGATCCACAAAACATGAATTCTGGCTACACAACGCGTTAAAGGATTTCCCCCTTAATTTAGCAAATAAATTTATTCACTTTTTCGTTACCAGGATGGGACGGTTTTTAAGCCGAAAATTCGCCGTATTCTGGTGCACGATTACAATACGTTTTCTTCTTACGACAGTAAGTGCGAGAAAGTAAAAATCAATAAAAACATTTAATCCTTTTTCCACCCCCATTTCCGTCTTCCTAAAGGCCTAATAAAATAGCCTGTCCAACATAAAATGTATTAACCCCTATGTTATTTTTCCTAGTTTACCAATCCCCGTCTCAGTACAGGGGAGTGGAGGCAAAACTAGGAGAAGAAAAATCCCACACCACTAACACCTGGCTGTAGAGTCCCAACTGGGACAGGCAGCTGAAGAGAGAGCATCAACCTCAGAAGCGTCGGCAATGAGCGCAACAATGGATGCTGTGGGCAGCAACAATTGACGCTGCCAAAATTGGACACAAATTTGCTTATCAATTCCTGTTAAAATTGTTTTGTTTTTCAGTTAGCATTGCTGTGATTAAATGTTCTTATAAGTCTTGTTTATGGACCACTAATTCGTGTTTCGAATACATAAAATTATTTTTGCACGATCTCAAGATATTCTAAAATAATTCTTAAATATTATATTTTCTTTTAAATGATGACCTACAAGTACAAACAAACAAATCATAATTAGTCTCTTCATAAATAATTAAGAAATTAAACAGTTATTGATGCCCCGGAAAGCAGTAAGCCCGCTAAAACATTTCATTTTCGCTGCGAACTCTATTTCAAAATGTATTTTAATTTGCTGCTTTAGTTAGTGAAAAAGGTAAAATAATTTGGAAAGTAAATGAATGAATACTATTATAAATACGTATTGCCTAATGCATACCTGCGTATATATATATATATATATATATATATATATATATATATATATATATATACACATACTTCTCGACTTTAAACTCGATTACAACATTTTATTGAACGTAGATATATTCTAACATTAACGTTAAGTAAATAAAGGCCGGTATTACACTGTAAAAGATCTTTGTCAAAGATATTTTATAAAAGAAATATGACAGTGTAATAGCCAATATTTTATAAAAGATTTCTTTTAGAAAATTTCTTGGATAAAATGTAGTCTCCGGCTTCCAACTTTTATCATATTTGGTAACATGGCGTCCGATATAGGGATATTGCTTCAACCAAAGTCATAATTGCTGAGTGCGAGTAATTAGAATGTTTATATAATACTGTCCATCCGAACTACAAAAGTAAAACCAAACGAATTAACGTTTGTAGGACACAGTTTCCCGGGAAGTGGAAAATATGGTGTTTGGAAAATGTTCAGTTCAGGAAGATAATTTTTTTAAACTTCCCTATCAGAGGACAGAATTTTGAAAGAAGGAAGAACGACAAAGAAAATTGAATGTTTTCTCATCCATCCTCAAATAATTCTTCATTTCGAAGGTCTTTAATCAATGCTTCACAATGTGCGACCCATAACCTCACCATGGCGTTGTTCTCACCCTCAAACGTTTTCTTATTTACCTTTTGCTACATTAGCATTAAACATAGATTAGTTATAATAAAACATAAAGTAGCAAAACACAACTATTTGTGCGTAATTGATTGTAAATGGCGAGCAAACCTACATAAAATTTGGACGAAATGTTATATTCTCATCAAATTTCTTTGTCAAAGTTTTCTCATCAAAGTTCAGAGACTGCCACAAAGTTCTTTAGCAAAGATATGTCATATAACTTTTATAGTGTAATACCGGCCAAAGCCGCCGTATGTTATATCTTTCCCATTCATGTCGCCAACAATGAACTTCTCGGAAACACATCTCAAATATCCATAGTTGAATATTATAACAAGAAAATATCAATTTTTGTAATAAATGTTCCTTCAAAATTCCGGTATTTTCTGTTTTTCTTTCATGTTATATTTAAATACTATTATTAAGAGAGAAAACCTCATTAGATAATTTCAATTAAATCAATGCAACTCGAAGAGCAAACGCTCGTGCGATTTGAAGAATAAACGCGTTTTTTGTGTACTCAGAATTTGTCTTGTATATGAGTTAGGGCAAGGGGATACCAAAATTTAAGAAAACGTTCACAGAATACATTTCTCCCTACAGTACATTACACACAATTTTTAACTGTTTTTGACATTAAATGAAAAATACAGCGTCGTAATAGCGCCTTGTCCGTCCCGACAATCATCAGAATTCAAAAGAAATTCAGAATGACAGCTCGTCAAACGAAGCGGGGGAAATTCAAATTCGCTATTTCAAAAATTGTAAAATTATCTAAAGTACTTATATTTTTAAACAATTGTACGTGATCTTTATTAAAGGACTGATTATTTGAAAGGAATATTTGAAGATCTGTTTTTGATGAACACATTTCATTAAGAAAACAAACTATCTTCAATACTTAAGTTGTAGGAAAACGGCGAAAAAAAAAATGTTTTCTTGCATTTTTGGAAAATTCAGTATATGAACGAAAATCATCTCCGCCATCGTCTTATAGCGTCCATTACGCTATCCGGCAATAAAATTTAACCAGAAAAGTTCATGCCATTTTTAAATTTTTGAAAATGTTTCAGGGGCTTCTTGTAGAGTACCATCCAAAAATAAAATATTGATTTGAAATTCAGGAGGGCTCGACATCAGCCAGATCGCTTGCGGAATATCAACTTTGGAGAAAATTGCCTGAACAGTTTAGCCGCTACCATTGTTCACAGAAGAAAATACGTTTTACAATTAATCGTTTGTTTTTTGTATTTACTACCCACCAAACTTGGCTTCTGGCTACACCATATGCTAAAGGGATTTTATTCTATATTTATCAACTGAATTTATCCACTTTTTTTGACACCAGGGCCCGGAAATTACAGTTTTTTTGTGTCGAAATTTAGCCGATTTCCTCCGTAGAATTACGTAACTTTTTACTTTCTCGTATACGCACATACATACGGAATAATATACGTAGTATAGAGAAAGTTATGTAATGCTCCGCGAAAAAAACGGCGAATTTTCGGCAGAAAAAATGTATTGCCGGGTCCTGAAAACAAAGGAGTGGATAAATCCAGTTACTAAATTAAGAGAAAAAATCTCTAACACGTGATGTAACCATAATTCCTGTTTTGTGGGTCTTTGATGCCAAAACACCAATTGAAAGCAAAACGTCAGTCTGTCTGCCTCTGTCCGTCTCTCCGTCCATCTGTGAACACTACTAGCGCCTAAACAGATCGTACGATCTTTTCCAAATTGAAGAATCCCTTGTCGATGTGATTCTAGTTGAAACTTTGAGATTTTAAAAATCATTCTTTAAAATTTGAGGGTACATTACATGAAGCCGTCGGTCATTTTCAAAAGTTTCTCAAAAACGACCCCAAATTTTTTCTTTAAATTTCTTCTAAGAATAGAGTAAAATACACTTATAAAGGCGACATACGTCCTATGTCCACTGTAAACTCTGAATTCTCGAAAATTGGAAAAGTTTGAATTTTTTCGCCGTTTTCCTACAACTCTAAAATTGAACACAGATTTTTCTTTCAAATGAAATTTGTTGTCCATAAATAATTCTTTATTTCCATAAATAAGGTCATATAATTTTGTTTGAAAATTACAGACAGACGAACAGACACAAGAACAGACACATCAACAGACACACGAACGTACAGGCTTTTCGTCGTTGTTCGATTTTTCTGTATCAACGACCCACAAAACATTGGTTTCGGGCAACACGAGTTAAAGGATTTTTTCTACATTTCACAACATTAGTTAACCCTTTTTACGTTACCAGGACCCGGCATTAACAGTTTCCCCATAGATTCTAACAATAATATTCGAATGTTGTTGAAATAATGCCTTTATTATGATTTTCCTATAGATTTGTTAAGAATACCAAGTAAAGAACAGAAGATTCCTTTCTTATTGTATTTCATTTCATATTGTTAATAAATCTCTTTTTAATATTTACTGATTATTTCATCTTTGGAATTGATTGAAAATTTTCGTTGAATAGAAACAATGAAAAACAATTTTTTCTTCCTTTCTGGTAATTATGTGGTAAGAAGAAAAAGTATTGTAATCATGCGCCGGGAGACGGGGATTTTTCGACAAAAACCTCTAAATTCCGATCACTGGCCACGACAAAAGTAGACAAATTTTATTCTTGTATATAGTGCATTACGTCAATACGTTTGTAGACAGAATCCATGTTTTGCGGGTCCTTGTTACTAAAAAATCTATTTACGACAAAACGTCTGTTTGTCCGTCTGTAGATAACACAAGCATCTAAACGCCCCACGTTCTTTTTTAGTCAAATCTGTGATACATGACAGTTTAAAATCATCTTTGTGAGAGACAAAAGTTATTCCTCCTGAATTTCAAATCAATATTTTATTTTTGGATGGTACTCTACAAGAAGCCCCTGAAACATTTTCAAAAATTTAAAAATGGCATGAACTTTTCTGGTTAAATTTTATTGCCGGATAGCGTAATGGACGCTATAAGACGATGGCGGAGATGATTTTCGTTCATATACTGAATTTTTCCAAAAATGCAAGAAAACAATTTTTTTTCGCCGTTTTCCTACAACTTAAGTATTGAAGATAGTTTGTTTCCTTAATGAAATGTGTTCATCAAATAATTTTATGTATTCGAAACACGAATTAGTGGTCCATAAACAAGACTTATAAGAACATTTAATCACAGCAATGCTAACTGAAAAACAAAACAATTTTAACAGGAATTGATAAGCAAATTTGTGTCCAATTTTGGCAGCGTCAATTGTTGCTGCCCACAGCATCCATTGTTGCGCTCATTGCCGACGCTTCTGAGGTTGATGCTCTCTTCAGCTGCCTGTCCCAGTTGGGACTCTACAGCCAGGTGTTAGTGGTGTGGGATTTTTCTTCTCCTAGTTTTGCCTCCACTCCCCTGTACTGAGACGGGGATTGGTAAACTAGGAAAAATAACATAGGGGTTAATACATTTTATGTTGGACAGGCTATTTTATTAGGCCTTTAGGAAGACGGAAATGGGGGTGGAAAAAAGGATTAAATGTTTTTATTGATATTTTTACTTTCTCGCACTTACTGTCGTAAGAAGAAAAGGTATTGTAATCGTGCACCAGAATACGGCGAATTTTCGGCTTAAAACCGTCCCATCCTGGTAACGAAAAAGTGAATAAATTTATTTGCTAAATTTAGGGGGAAATCCTTTAACGCGTTTAGTAGCCAGAATTCATGTTTTGTGGATCGTTGTTACCGAAAAATTGAATAACGGCAAAACGTTTGTCTATCAGTCTTCCGTCTGCGAACAACGCTAGGGGTTAAATTGTTCAACCGATTTTGTCCAAAATTGATAATACCCAATCGATCTTGTTGATATCACGGTCCCATTAATTCGAAACCGATATTTTAATTTTGGGAGGTACTTTACATAAAGCCCCAGAGATATTTTCAAAATTTTCTCAAAAGCGGCGTCATCGGTTTTGATTAATTTTTTTCCATAATCTCAAGAACGTTTAAGAGAATGGTGTAGATCTCATGTTGGCGTCTGTCTGTCCGTCTGTAGTTAACACAAGCATCTAAACGCCGCACGTTCTTTTTTAGTCAAATCTGTGATACATGACAGTTTAAAATCATCTTTGTGAGAGACAAAAGTTATAAAAGTTTCTGTGGTATAGCAGGTAAGCGCACTGTTGGAGAAGCTTAGGCACGTAAGATCGAATCTCATCCACGGCGAATAATTTTTGCGGGTAGAAACAATTTTGCGGTTAATTGTATAGTTATAATCATTCGTATCCATTATAAATATCACATAAAGCATGTGTTTTGAGGCGCCACTACTTATTTTAGTGTGTTAATGTCTTTAAGAATCACGTATAAATATGCCCCTATTGCGATTCTGGCTTCAGAACGTCTGCAAGCGCCCGTGTTGAGCTCTAGCGTTATCGCAACTTTCATCTGTGACGTAATTCAACCTTGGCCACAGTCGCCGAAAGATAAGACCGGCAACGACTTCCACAGAGGGTTCTAAAAACCACGGCTTCTGGTTGAAAATATTTCTAAGTAAAATGAGCTATGTAGTTGCGTGGGTTGTAATCGTTTAAATTCTTATTGCGAATTTGATACCTTTTAAACATGTAGAACATTCCTCTAATAAAAAATCTAAGTGCAATAAATATCACGTAACTATTCTTTTCGTAATAAGTGTGCTTGGACAGCGTATTGAGAAATATCTGTGATAGCACAGTGCGGTCGAGCCAGACCTACGGACTACAGGGATCCGAGTTCAAATCCCAGTAACGCTGGAATATTTTTACCTCCACGTGTAAAGAGAGTTACGTAATGCTGTAGGAGGAAGTGTCGAAATTTTTACAGAAAACACGTTTTGTAAGTAGTTAGTTCGAAAAAAGTGGATTGTTGGTATTGTTCTTTTATTTTCTATACACAAGGCTGTCAAAACGCTTGTTTTTTGAACCCGAAAAAGTGATTTTCCAAAAAACCTCTTTGTGAATCCGTCTTCGTGTGAGTAATTCTAGAGCCTAAAGTAAACACGATTTTCACCAAAATGGATATTCCTTGAACGATCTGGCTAATATTACGAATCTTCGAATTTGAAACGAATCTTTTAATTTTGAAGGTACTTTACACCAAACCCCATCATATTTACATAATTTCCTCAAAAAGAGCTCCAATTTTTCTGTAAATCTATTCCTCGAAGCACAAGATGTTTAAAAGTGGCGTACGTTCAATTTTGGGCGAACGATCTGAATTTTCGAAAATTGCGAACAAATACCTATTAACATTGTCGAAAAGAAATATTAACGCTAGAGATTTTTGTTTCATGAAATCTCTTTTTAAAAAGAGATATTAAATTAATGTAAATTAAACACTCCTTTCTTTCCTAGTAATGATCCACTCTTCACTAGTAATGATTGCTGCTATTGGGTCTAACCGCTTCCTTATTCTTTGGAGGGCTACTGTTTTTTAAATTTTTTTTCCAACAGTATTATCTCAAAAGTACAAAAACTATATTGTTAATAATAAACATGTTACATGTTTCTGGGGTGTTTACATTATTCTAGAATGCAAAGTTTTGCGTAGAAATCATATTTTCAAACCAAAATTTGCGTGTTTATTGCAGCTCAGCCATTCAAAATATCTATGTAGTTTATTAGACAAAGTATGATTAAAATTGTTTAAACAGCTTTTTTCAAACTTTCGACGTTTCCTTTCCCGATACTCTGTATATCCATGCTTCTTTAAAACCAAAAACAATAATTTGCGTACTGAAAACTAATTAATTAAACCCATGGCAGTATAATTGTTAACATAAGTACTGTCACACATCTTTCGCAGGATAAGGAGTAAAATTTAAAGAAAAATTATAGTTCACATGAATTTTGACAAATTGCGTCTTACTTTCTATGATATTCAAATGGTAACATTATATTACAATATTCAATTGGTTAACAATTTCGGCTAAAGAGTCTTGTTTGATAATTCTCCAATTTCGTATTGTAATAAAAGATATCTTATGATACTCATGTCGTAAATAACTATTTGACAACTATTATGTTTAGTGTATGTGTCTAGCAGGTTTTGTATTATTCTGAGAAACTGGATCATACGAATCACGTTTACTACGTTATTCACACAGGAGCACATGAATCTCAAAAAAGTATTTAATAATATAATCCTTGCTGAGGAATCAACGTTTTATTGATGATTTTAATTTTGAAAATTTTCATTAGCTTGGATGTTTAAATATAGGTATCACATGTAATTACATGTCTGTTAAACACGATAGCATTATATGAAGCAAGAAACATTGTTTTTCATTTGATCATTCAACATCATCAATCACTCAAAATTACTTTAATTTTCTCTGCTTATCAGTTTTTTAATCTCAGATCGTCGATGAAGACATGAATCAAATAACATCGTAGATATTTGAGTGTTTTAAAAATAATAACGTGAATAAATGCTTATATTTATTGAATTGGTTTTATAATAACCTGTAAAAACATGGGTTTTCTGTTGGTTTTGGGGATGTTGAAAACATTCAGATAGTAAAGGCAATGTTAAGCTGGTGACATTTAACATTGTTTATTTGATATTTTTCTTAGGGATAGTTTATAATGGTTAAACGTTTTCAAAGAGTGCACATTAGATACCTCGAGTGGCCCGTTTCCGTTTAATAAACCGCTACGTTCTCGCTGTACAGATGGTCGTGCAAAATTCAAGGTTTTGATAGATTCGTAGAATGGCGGCCAACAAACCATCTTCGAACTCTGACGATACTGAAATGTAGTCTGTGTTGGGAAGGTCATATCACTTGACCACCAAGTTCGTTCTATGTATTTTCACTGGGAAATGCTAGTGCATTGATATTTACTAAACTGTAAAAAAACGCTAAATCTCTTTGAATTGTTATAACATCTGTTTTGCTTTCTTTTAGTAATATCAACTCGTTTTACCAAATACGCGAGTTTGTTATATTTTTACACGCTACAATTATTTAATTTTACAAGTATTTATTTTCAAGCATTTAGGAATTCATGAAATTTCATTGAAACGTTCGCCAATCTAAAAACCTTTTAAATGTATATTAAATATATTAATGTTGTTTAAAAATATGTATTAACAATGCGTAGTTTTAGCACATAAAGCTCTGATTTGAATATTATACAATGAAATCATCAAATTAACAGTTTTAGAAAGGAATGATAAATTGAATTGAAAATATTAACTTAAAGTTTATATACGTTTATTTAGAAATTTCTATACTTGTGTAAATATTGTCATGTGTGATTCTACTCATGTGATCTTTCAAAACACAAAATTCAATATTTCTGTATTTGAAAACCTTAACACTACCTTCATCCAATCCAGTGCAGTTTATAGCAAACAGCTGAGCAATATGTTTCCCTATTTTTTAATGGTAATGGTTAAACAAGAGGAACAAATAGTTTCTGACTCGGTGTTAACAGGGGACTTAAAAAAAATTAATAATACAGTTATTCGGTTGCTCAACATCCCTTTGCTAGAAAAACAGAAACAATTGTTTGGGCGTAATGCACCTTGAAAAATATTTTTTTTATAATCAATTTCTTTCCTATTTGATAAATATATCGACTTGAAAATTGTAGGACTTAAAAGAGAATATAAAACCAAATAAAAGTTATGCTCATACTCGCCGTAAAAATACGAATTTAGCATAATTAAATTGGCCACAGAATTTGTTTACAAGCAAGTGCATTTTATGCGTATGTGGCAGGCAAAAGCGCGGCATTGGAGAACTGTTTTTTCAGTATGCCCATCCCACGCTATTCTGCTAGCGCGAATGAATTAAGCGCAAACAAATGGGGTCTACTAAGATGTTAATTTCTTATAAACAATTACATATCTCGAGAACGAGATATAATAGCACCGAACGGATTCCGGAATTTTGCATCACATTTAAACGCCATTCAG
>BLKR01010301.1:0-60785 GCA_011170035.1 Teleogryllus occipitalis
CTACCAATATCCTATTGCGACCCACCCGTCCGACTAGCTCAGAATGGGGGTTTTCTGGGTGGACGCAAACAAAAAATATTTTATAAGAAGAATGTCGGGGTTCAGGGTCGTGCAGAACGTTGTGGATTGGATGCAATTACTTAAAAAATACAAGGAGAATCACTTTTCACACACTCAAATATATTCTATAAAAGTTTTGCTGTTATTACAATTACACAAACCAATCAGAAGATAATTTAAATACACACTGATCATAAAATGCCGAAAGGAAAAAAAACACAAAACATACACTAGTCACTATATACAAGGTTTCTTACTCTCTCTCTCTCTCTCTCTGAACATTCAATTACAGTTACTACTTTCTTCAATCATGAGAAAGGTTTAGAAATGTTTACTTTTTACAAATTAACAAATTCTACTTAAAAATCAAGTCTGACAATTCTGAATTGATCTTGTCCGTAATAAATTACTCTCTTTCAACAAAACAATTCTGAGAATATCTGTAACTGATTACTCCTTCATTTTCTAGTTTTACCAGTTATAACTGTACATTTCCAATTTTCTTTTGAAAGAAAAGATTGATTCTTTAGTCGCGTGCTAGGGGTGGAAAGAAATTGTAATTATACTTTTCTTATCGTTAAGTATGACAAATACGTCTCCCCCTCTTTTCTACGCCAAGACTGCAACCTAAACTTTCCTTCCAATATCTAGAAACTGTTCGCTAGGCACGACCTTACGTTTTCACTTCTCGGGTGCGACGCGAAGCTCCCAGCGGCGCGGCCTTGAAATAACCAACCTCGGTCTGAGGACGCCGTCCCCTCCACAGAACTGCTCGCTCTTCCGTCGAAGTCTCGTTGTTCACCAGCACGTGCCCACCGTCTCGTATTCAGTTGAAACTCCTTTCGTATGCTCAGATAGAATTGTATTGGCGACGAATTCTTTTAAATTGAGCACTACAGATTTACAAGAGCCACTATTACGACGATAAACGAAATTAACGAGAGAGAAAAAAAATAAACTGAAAATAAAAGAAACGAATTCATTGGTTAATTCCTGCCTATTCATTACTTCTCTTATCACTTCTCAAATTGCAAAATTAAAATGTTTCACTTCGTCTCTTTCTTTGAGAATACGTTTATATCAATTGTAAGGAGATAATTACCTCTTCTAGTCTTCTTGAAGAGTTTTTCATAGAATGCCTTCCTATAGTCCGTTGCAGCACAAGTTCCCGTCTTGTGGTCGGCACGTCCGAACTGGTCCGCTGTTGTCTAGAGAAAGAGCGACTTTTTCTCCGTCAACTACAGGGCTCGCCCGATCTAACGTGGCGATCTCTATTGATCTCTTTAGGTAATTGTTACCTTCTCATATCGTTCCGCGTTGGCGCGCGTTCAAACAGCTGGTCTCTTGTTCAGGACATTAATGTGACCCGCTTTCCGAGGCTTCGGGGGAAACGGATGGTCACACTATATCTGCTCAGAAACCGAGATAATGTCACCTTCTCAACGTCTGACTATCCCAAGGATGTTAGTCCCAGGGACGCAGAGTCGGCAGTAGCTCAAAGCCATCGTCAGTGATGGACACGAGATAAATTGAAGGAGGTGATGTGGTGCTTTCAGTATACAAAAGCGAAAACGGGGGTTCGGAAATAGAAGTTTTCAAGATATGGAGAGAGCGAAACACAGATATGAGATCTACCCTAGATTTAAAGAAGCTTGCCCGTCAACGAAGTCACATTCTCACCAATGGAAAATTCACATCAGAACAACTTGCAGAAATTCAAGCAAATGCGGAGTATGTTCTTCGATTGAACTATCTACATGGCGAACATGTAGATCCTGAAAATGATGGCCCTGTTGAATTTATTGATTGATTTTTTTTCGTGTTTCCGGGCGCGTCAACTGCTTCGGTCATTAGTCCCGCTAGTGTAGTGTATGTTTTATCTCGGGAGAGGGCGGCGATCTTCCCCCGCTAGATGGCGAGATCCGGTACCGACCTACCGTCGGCTAGTGGAGTTTCCCCTAACCAGGACTTTCCCACCAGTGGGGCACCGCCCCAGCCGGGACAAGCTCTAAGCTCCCGACCTTTCTCCCAGAATATGTGTTAGTGTAGTGTATAGTAGTTAGTGTGTGTGTAAGGGGAGAGGATAGGACAAGGAAGAGGAAGGAAAGATCGCGCTGGCCGTTGCTTGTTTCGTAGGGTACTGCTCCGGCATTCGCCTGGTGGTGATCGGAGAAACCACGGGAAACTAGCGATCAGAGCAGCCGGCCGCTAGAATTCTCCTCCAGACAGCGACTGAATGGCCCTGTTGAAGGCTCATATCTTTCCAATAAACATCCGTCAGTGGTGAAAATTCATTTGACAAAGAATTACATGAGAAGGTCATGATGCGAAATCGGCTTCGACGCGAGATTCAAAAATTTCGTCAACTTTCATTCGAATCTCGTGCACCGTTGAGGAGAATATACGAAAATGCTAAAGCTAAGAGTGTGATAGAGACAACGAATTCTGCCTTAAATGAGGTGTTACATACCCCAGGTACAGATCTAGAGATTACTGAAATCAATCACATCGTGAATGCAATTGGATATCTCAGTTAATTTTGGGGCCAGCCAAGAACACCGACGACCGACAGCCAGAGTAAACAGTCTCGTATCCTCCTGGACGAAAAGAATTATGAAACGGATACCGACACTCGGCGTGAAATATCACCCGAAGCATCTTCTAAATTAACACACACCTCTACAGTTGAAAGACAAATATTCCATGTTGAACGAAACTACCAAATTGAAAATGTTACATTCAGGCTGTTGTTATCTGAGAAGGTAAACGCGAAAATCAAAAAAAGGCTCAACGCATTATACATTACAAACGTAGAGATTTCCATATACAGAATCGGTTGTTTGGAACAGACGAGAAGAGATTCTATCACAATCTGACTCAAAATCAAATGGCATTGCTGTCACTCCTTCAAAAGAAGACGTCAAATCATTTTGGGCAGAAATATGGGAGGAAAGCAGATCCTTCAACAAAAACGCATCTTGGCGTCAATCTGAAGTAGATGCTGCCAATAAACTTGTGGAAACAGTAGAATATGTTCACGAATTCTCCAAAGAGGACCTATTCCAAGGAATTCAGAACATAGGTAACTGGAAATCTCCCGGGAATGTTAAGATCCAGAATTATTGTATTAAGTAATTAACAACACTAGATTCTTATTTAGTAAAGGTTGTTAATAGAATTTTATAAAACACAAAGGAACTCCTTCAATGGCTCACACGCGGCATCACTTATTTGCTACCCAATGTGGGAGAGAGCTATTTGGAGAAGAACTACAAGCCAACCATTTGTCTGTCAGTACTGTACAAAGTTATAACTACTAAAGTTATAAAAGTTATAACAAAATGTACAGACATCTAGAGAGGAACCACCTGTTGCCAGTTGAACAAAACTGATGTCGTAAAGGTTGATATCGCTGTAAGGTAGTCTTGCTACTAAATAAAATAATCTTGAATGATGCAAGGAAACGAAAACGTAATTTAAGCATGGGTTGGATTGTTTATCAAAAGGCCCTTGACAGTGTATCTAACGATTTGATTTTAAAGACCCTGGAGATATATCGATTTCATTCTAGACTTATTGAGTTTTTCAAGGTTAATATGAAGTCGTGGAGTACCAGGTTACTAATGTACAGCGGAAAGGAAGTAGTAGAAACGAGTAGTATTCAGATTGACAGGGGAAGTTTTCAAGAAGATTCGCTATCCCCTCTGCAGTTTTGCATTAGTTAGATCCCACTATGTAAACAGTTGTCGCAAACTGACTTTGGTTACAAGCTGCATGGTGATGAAAGACCAGCATCACATTTGTTGTACATTGATGATCTTAAAGTGTTTGTTAAGAATGAATCGATTCCCTCCCAAATGCTGTCATCAATGATTTTAGCAATGACATCTGCACGATGTTTGATCTAGACAAGTGTGAAAGAATCAATTTAAAGACAGCCAAAGTGACATCAGAGAGCATTGAAATTGATATGCTCACTACGATTCAAAATCTTGAGCTAGGTAAAACTTATAAATATATGGGCATTGAAGAATGTGAGACCATCTCGAACGACACGATGAAAGAGAGAATTTGCACGGAGTATTTCAGAAGAATGAGACTTGTCCTGCAGTCCACTCTGAACTCCAGGAATAAAATATCTGCTATTGGTTGTTTGGCAGTGCCTGTAGTCGAGTGCACTTTCGGGCTAGTGGACTGGACGGAGCAAGAAATTCGAATCATGGATCGCAAAAATAGAAAACTGTCTACAATACATCATGTCACCCACCCTCGACCTGAAGTTCAAAGACTTTATGTGTCACGTAAAGAAGGAGGATGAGGCCTCAAATTGAAGCATCCTGGCCAAATACAATTGTCGGGATAGGAAAGTACGTAGTCAGTCATCAAGATGATCCAGGTCTGGCCGAAGTGTCTGGTCCAGGTCTGGCCAGGTCTGAGTGAGGCAGGTCTGGCCGAAGAATCGGAAACAGAGGCATTGTAAATGTAGCAAGAAGCATTGAGAATAAGACTACGCAAGACATGCAGAATATCAGGGACACTGAACTTCTGATGCTACTTAAAATGAAATGTGAGACCAAAACATGTTTAAAAAATTGTGTAGATATAAAACTTTCTATTGACAGTATCTCAAAAATGGACAAGGTACAGATAAATAAAGGTCAGCCGTTTATGTGGCATAAAGGGGAAGAATGAAGCCAGAATCGGAAGCAATTTTAAAAGCTGCCCAAGATCAGGCGTTAAAAACACATTATGATAAACGGGTTCTCAAACTTTCCCAAGATGATAAATGCTGCATTTGCCTGGAACAAGTAGACATCATTCATCACATCGTCTCAGCTTATTCAATTCTAGAAAAGACCGAATACTTGAAAAACCACAGGGTACGTACGAAGTACTCGTAGTACCTCCCTGGAAGTTTCAAATACATGCGCCGCGTGGTACAAATTCACCGAAACCGGTAACGTCTGTTGGATTGTGTAAAATATTGTACGACCGACAAATTCAAACTGATCACACGATAGCGGAAAATAATTGGATATTGTTATCCGATCTGAGAAAAAATTGTGTCTACTTGTAGATATCGATGTGCCATGCAATCAAAACGTCGTAACCAAGGAGGTAGTGAAATCTTTTAAATATAAGAGTTAGGAATTCGAGATCAGCCGAATGTGGGGTGTCAAACTACAGGTTGTCGCGACAGTTATCGGCGCTCTGAGATTAGTTCCACAACATTTGTGTAATCACTTGGCTAAACTCACAGATCATTCAAAATACAGGTAAGTGCAAAACATTGGTTTGTTAGGAACAATCCACATTTTGCGCAGTGTTGTAGAGGCATCCATAGTCCCTAGATCTGCTCCTTAGGAAGCTAGTTGCAAGACTTTATAATCAACCGACCCATAACATATTTAGTCGTGAATAATAATAATAATAATAATAATAATAATAATAATAATAATAATAATAATAATAATAATAATAATAATATTAATAATAATAATAGTAATATTGTATTAAACTTCTTTGGGAAAGAATCGTAATAGGTTACGTTAACAAATAGGTATGCATAATAAACCGAGCGAAGTTTCTTGGTGCATAGTGCGCTGACTTCGCAAGCGGGAGGCCCGGATTCGATCCCCGGGCCTGCAATCCTTACTGGGGTTTTCGTGGTTCCATCGACCATACAGGCGAAGGCAGGGATGGTTCAGAAAGGCCGCAATCACCTCTCGTCATGCTGTCACCTCATAGTTCAAGGCTTAACAACCTTGTTTTACTAAGGGATACAGCCGAAAAGCTGATCATATAAACCAAAATTACACGTTCAGGGTAGAAAATGACTGGGCCTCGGAAGGGAACGTGTAACGTAGTCAGAAATGACCGATACGCAAATATTAATAATAATAATAATAATAATAATAATAATAATAATAATAATAATAACAATAATAGTAATAATGCCGATCCGGGTAGTCGAGATCGCTAAGGCAGTACCGGTCTTGGGCCGCGGGTTCGAGTTATGGTTACACTTGTGTGCGTCTTTGTATGTTTGTGATTGTCAATTTCATCCTTTTTCGTCATCTTTTCCATTCCTCATCCCCCAGGGCTAACAACTCTGGGGTGTAAAAATGGACTCAACATAGAAATGCTGATCCTCTCCCAATGAAGTCGTATACTCCCAGGAAAAATATGACTGGGTCTCGCTGGGTTCAACTGCACGTTCGCGTGATTCATAGATTGCCAATTCGGTACCAATAATAATAATAATAATAATAATAATAATAAAAATAATAATAATAATAAAAATAATAATAAAAATAAAAATAATAATAAAAATAATAATAATAATAAAAATAATAATAATAAAAATAATAATAATAATAATAATAATAATAATAATAATAATAATAATAATAATAATAATAATAATAATAATAATAATAATAATAATATCTCCACTTTCTGCAAGGGACCGGACAGAAGCAGTACATGCTACAAATGTGGCAAAAATGGACACACGGTCAAGGTCTGCACAGGATCAGCACAATGTATTGTCTGCAAAGACAAAAATCTAGGAGACAATCATATGCTGGGTAGCAACAAGTGCCATTCCTTCTCAGCAGAATTAAATAAACTCAGGAAAACAAAGAATGCCTAGGTTCCTCCAAATTAATTTAGGGAAAGGGAAGACATCTCAAGAACTGCTTGTTCAAACGGCAAGGGAAAGACACGTGGATGTGTTATTGGTTAGTGAGCAGCACGATATTGATGAAATATCGTATTACCAGGACTCGACAAGACGTGCGGGTATTATATTACTTAACCCCAAACTGAGAGTTAATAAATTTAAAAATACAAGCCAAGGGTTTGTATGGGCGGATCTGGACAACCTCAGAATTTATAGCTGCTACTTCTCCCCTAACGACGCAATTGAAAAATTTAGTAAACAAATAGACGAACTGGACGCAAGTATGAACTCTGCACCAGGAGAAATTATCGTGGCCGGAGACTTTAACAGCAAGTCCCCGGAATGGGGTGAAAGCAGATCTGACCGTAGAGGTGAGATCGTCTGCGAATTCATGGCAAGAAAAGACCTGGTGGTTTTAAATACAGGGACTTCGTGCACCTTTCAGAGAGGTGCTGTATCTTCTATAATCGACCTGACATTAGGAACCTCAAAGATAGCCAGGAATGCCCAGGACTGGCAAGTTCTTGATTTAGAGACGCTTAGCGATCATCGCTATATAGAATTCTTCACTTCACCCACAGGCAACAGAGCTGGAAGAGAGATACAGCCAAACGTCGGACCATCGTGGAATACCAAAAAACTAAACGAAGAAAAGGCCACAACATTCCTTGATGAAGTTAAACTGCTGAAGAATATGGGATGGGGAAAAAAAGCCGTGACCGCGACCCTCGACGAGGCGGTAAAGGAAACGCGGAAAATCGTTAAAGGCACGTGTGAAGTCTCAATGCCTAGACGCAGGAGCCCAAGGGGAAAAAACCATGTGTACTGGTGGACTGCGGATATTGCAGAACTCCGTAATGACTGTGTTAAAGCTCGTAGACTCGCTACAAGAGCCAAAACAGACATAAGACTAAGGGAAAACTATAGGAAGTGCCGTAAATGTCTTAAGTCCGAAATCAAAAGAAATAAAACCAAATGCTGGAAGGACTTAGTAAATGAGGTGGAGAATGACCCCTGGGGGAAAGCATATAAAATAGTTATGGGGAAATTTAAACCATCCAATAGTGCGGGACTGGAAGACCTCGAGTGGGTGAAGATAATCATCAGAGATCTTTTTCCTTACAGAGAACGCTGGGTAAGGAATAGACCCACTGACTACCACTTCGACGAAGTTAATTACTTCACAAAGGATGAATTGGTGCAAACAATGACAAAGACCAAAATGGAAACAGCTCCAGGGCCGGACGGGATCCCTAACGTGATCCTTAGCATAGTGGTTTCAGTATATCCCGAATGCCTCCTGGATACCTTTAACCATTGCCTTAAACTGGGGAAATTCGTTAAGGATTGGAAAGAGCAGAAGCTAAGCTATTCTCATTAGGAAAGGAAACAAGCCAATTGAGCTGACGTCATCGTTCAGACCTTTGTGCCTGCTGGATACGATGAGTAAATTACTTGAGGGTTTGCTCCTCCTACGATTAGAGAAACACATGATTGCAGGATTTAACTTCTCAACGAGGCAATTTGGTTTTAGAAAGGGTCTCTCAACAATAGACGCTATTACAGAAGCAGTTCAGTATGCCGAAACAGCCAAAAGTAAGAGAGGTTTTTGCGCACTGGTGGCGATTGACATAAAAAACGCATTCAACTCCGCCAGATGGAAAGACATAATACAAGCGCTGGTAGCCAAGAAGGTCCCTGAGTACCTCGTGAAGATCCTGGAGGACTACCTCAGCGAGAGGAAAATTATTTACACAAATGGATATAGGATAGAGGAAGAAATGACTTGTGGTGTCCCTCAAGGATCTCGACTGGGCCCCTTTCTGTGGAATGTGCTATACGACGATCTTCTGAACATCGAGCTTCCGAAGTACTCTCAACTTATTGGTTATGCTGACGATACACTCATAGTGTGCCATAGTGACAACGTGGAGCTACTGGCGATGAAAACCAATGAAACTCTTCGCAGGGTAAAAAGATGGCTGGATATAAGAAATCTCCAGATGGCGGTAGCAAAAACAGGAGCCGTACTGGTTACCAATCGGAGAGCATTTCGACCCCCGGTGATCCGTCTGCGAGACGAGATTATTAGATGGAATCGGCAAATAACGTATCTCGGAGTCGAAATTGACTCGAGATTAAGCTTTGGACCCCATATCATAAAAATGGCTAACAAAGCAGCAAAGACTGGTGCAAACCTCTCCAGACTTATGCTGAATTCAAGAGGACCCAGTGAAAGTAAACGAAGATTGATATCTAGCGCAGTTCACTCGAGAATGTTGTATGCTACCCCAGTGTGGGCTGATGCTCTAAACAAAGAGTCCATAAGACGGAAATTTTCCCAGGTTCAGAGAAGGATGGCATTGAGGATAATTTCGGGATATCGTACTGTATCGGACAATGCAGCCTTAGTTCTGGCCAGTACACCACCTATCGACCTTTTGGCTCAAGAAAGGAAAGCAATGTACCTAAGGCTGAAAGCGGCTAAACAACAAATGCACCCACTGACAACAAAACAGGTCAACGAAATCAAAGCGAAGCTGCGAAGCGATCTTGTTTACAGATGGCAATGCCGATGGGACTTGGAGGAAAAAGGCAGACGGACTTTAGTCTTATCCCCAACATCAAAGAATGAATAAGCATAAAACACGGTGCAGTGGATTACTATTTGGCGCAAGCCCTTACGGGACATGGATGCTTTAAAAAGTACCTCTATAAATTCAAAATTGCTGAAAGCCCGACATGTTCTGAATGCCACAAAGAAGATGATGCTTTGCACTCTAAATATAATTGCAAAGCCTGGGAGAAAGCCAGATCTATATGCTACGACAAACTGCGAGTGGAAATGACCCCTGCAAATACAATCGAAACTATGCTGCAATCTCCAGAAAACTGGAACACATTTCGAGATTTCATAAAGCAAATCCTCAAACAGAAGGCCATGATTGACAGCGGATAGAGCACTTGCTCACACCCAAACCCACGTGCGACGTAATGTCTCGCCAGACGGTTTCACACGTGGTCCTATACGGGCAAAGGCGAGCGGAGGGGGTTTTAGTCGGTAGACCAAGTCTGGGAGTCTGACAGTACCGGCTTCACCGGTCTCCATAAAGGATTTCTCCCGCCTTGTTAAAAAAATAATAATAGTAGTAGTAATAATAATAATAATAATAATAATAATAATAATAATAATAATAATAATAATAATAATAATAATAATAATAATAATAATAATATGAACCCGGGGTCCCCTACCGGGCGCTTCCGCAAGAGGGCGAATAGAGAAGCGCTTGCCAGATATGGAGAGTTCCGGGGCAATAAAATCCTGGGGCGAACCAAATCCAGCACCTGTGCTTTGGGTTTGCAGCCCAGATTCTGGATGTTGTAGTGAACACTAGACGTTAAGCTTCGGTCTCGTCTGGCAACGGGGCTGCTCCAGACGAGATAATAGGCCAGTCCCTTACCGCAATGACCACGCAAAACGAGCAGAGGGGCGTAGAGAACATTGATCGTGCAATACAACTGAGTGGCCCATCCTCTGCAGGCTTGTCTCCTTCCTTTGCGAGAACAGTCCGTGGAAGACAAAACACTGAGAGAATAAAATGAACTCGAGAAATGAATATAGATATAATGCGTACTTCAATGCGTATTTTGTAAATCAGTGCCAAGACGAACCGCTCCCAGGACGTAGACACATGTTCCATGTCGAATATAGTAGAAAACATCCAGAGCAACACATGACTGAGCAGAATGTAATTGACAAATGGAAGGCAATTCTCAAAAACAGTGATTTAACTGAAATCGAATTAGGAAACATTAAAAGGGAAGTTGGGTGCCTGCTACATCAGCAAGAGAAATTTAGCCAAGACATAGAGCCACGCAAACAAGACTTCCAAAATACCTACAATGATTCGCCCCAAACCGATACACAGTGTACGAAATTATCGGACACGTTCAACAGCTTAATTGAACGCTTCCGTGGTACAGAACCTACCTACCGACCATTCATCCCTGTCCTAAGGAACATTGAAAAAGCAAAGGAAACAATAAAGGAGGTGAATAGTATATTGGAAGAACATACTACGTGAATGACCTGACGACGCTACAATAGATAGCAAGGGCTATCTATTGTAGCATTCATTGATGAATAGACAGCGAGGGTTATCTATTGTGTAGCAACTACTGTCATTAAGCTGAATGGCCAAAAGACATATTACCAAAAATAATGTATAATGGCAATCGAAGATAGAGTAAACCATACTAGGAACTATGAAAAAAAATGAACATGTCTGTGGTTGACAAATGCAGGAAATGCGGCACCAGTGGTGAAACAATCGAACATACAATAGCTGGGTGTATTACACTTGCGCGTTCTTGGAGAGACACAATCAAGTAGCTAAGATTGTCGATCAGCAATTGTCTCACAAGCATGGAATGTTAATTAGTGGGGTATTTCCATATTATAAATACAAACCAGCACCTGTAATGGAAGCAAATAATATAATTTACTGTGATAATTATAGATTAGATATTAACAGATTACAGACCCATATTAACAGATAAAACTGTGGCTTTCAATAGACCAGATATAGTTTTGATTGACAGGAACAAGAAAGAAGCTATACTTGTTGATATTGCCATGCCATAGACACGCAATCTAAAGAAAACAGAGGCCGAGGAAACTACAAAGTATGAAGATCTTGCTCTAGAAATAAAACAAATGGGAAAATTAGAGTGTAACGGAATATCCACTCAACAAAAAATTTCAGGAAAAATCTAAGAAAAACGGGATTACCTCAACGGATCCTAAATTACGGACAGAAAGTAGTGATCCTGCAAACATGTCATATAGTTCGCAAGACCTTGAACTAACACAAACGAGGGTCCCATATCGGTCTTGGAGTTCAGAGTGAAATTAGTCTCCTCTGTGACCGAGTTCTTTACTTATCGTGGCAGGAGTGAGAAATTGAACAAGCTGCCAAGAATCACAAGAGAAAATATTAATAATAAAATATAATTAGATAATAAAATATAATAAATAAAATATAACCCCTCATCATCTTATCACCTCAGAATTCATAATTCAAGGCTTAACACTGTTGTCTTAACAAGGGATACATTCGAAAAGCTGATCCCCATAATTACACACGTCAATCTCTCTCCAGGATAGAATACGACTGGCCTCGGAAGAGAACGTGTAGTGTGGTCAGCCTATACGATGATAATAATAATAATAATAACAATAATAAGAATAAATATAACAATAATAATAACAATAATACGGTATTAAACTTCTTAGGTAAATAATCCTGATAGGTTGCTTTTTATATGTAGGTATGCATTGGTAGGACTGTAGGTAATGCATTCCATATTCTTTTGGTCTGTTAGAACTATAGAATTTCGGGTTTGTTTTCTTGGATCCTTCCTCGAATTTTAACATTGCATTTCTGTCCATTTGTGTACGTTGAGTGGCATGTCGACTTCCCTCCAATCCGTCTCCTTTTTCCTCACCCTGCAAAAAAGAGCAAGTAGCTCTCTCGTCGATTCTGCAAGGATTCCCGCATCGGATTATTTGAATTTGTTTTCTCTTTGTAGACGATCAGCCCGGGCACTCGGACCCTCTCGTCCCTGAGAGCCGCAATGTCACCGAGCGACAAGGGGCGTGAGTCCGGCGTTACGGGCTGGGCGAGGCGGGGCTGCAGGGGTGGCCGGCGGGGCGGGGGGTCACGGCGCTACGGTCGCGCGTGCCTTATCTGTGACGCTGCGAGGTCACTGGGGCGGAGGCAGAGAGTTGCTTCAAGGGCGCGGGGAGGGGAGGGTTGACCGTTGGGGGCGGCGGCGGGGGAGGGCAGTAATCCGCGCCGCGCGGCCTGCTGCTCGCTCCGCCGCGCGCCCCGCCCCCGCCCCGGCCTCCGCCGTCCCCTCGTCCCCGCCCCCGCCCCCGCCCGCGCCGCCACCCGCGCCGCCGCGCCACCAAGCCTAATTGCGTTTTATTGCGGTGTCCAGGCGGACGCCGGTGTCCGTCGGCCGGGCGCCGGTGGTCGGAGGCGGGGCGGGGGTGGGGGCGGGGGCGGGCGCTCTCTGGCTGATGGCCGCGTGGGCGAGGGAGGGCCGGCGAGCCGCTGAGAGGACGGCGCAGTCGCCCGGCCGGGGCGCGTCGCCACTCAGATGAAGCTGCTCGGAATCGCGCTTCTCCGAAGAGGCCTCCGCGGGTAGAGCGGGGCAAAGAGGAGTGGAGCGGAGTCGGAGGGGCGGGGGTGGAGGAGACGCTCTGGGGCGGGAAATGAGCTGGATAGCGACGGAGTGGGCGATCCGTTGCGGGCTGGTACGGAGCGAATAGGACGAGGCTGGGCGAAGCGGGACGCGGCGGAGCGGGCGGGAGAGTGATGGTGCGGCTCTCAGCCTGAAGGGACGGGGAGGCTTGGATCAGGGAGGGGAGTTCACTCGTGGATCAGCGCTAAACGGATCGCGAAAATGCGGCAAGGAGCGAGGCAGGGCCTCATGAGGTGAAACAAGAACGAATGGAACGCTGCTGAGCGAACTGGTGGCGAGCGAAGCGGCTACGGCGAACTGTGGCACGACGCCGCCGTATGTGGCAACGAGGCAAAGAGCAAGGAAGAAGCAGATCAGCATGCAGAAGTGCGAAGAAAGTTAGGATGGGGCAGGGCGGGGAGGAGATCGGCGGGGCGAGGAACGGTGGGACGGGGAACGGTGGGACGGGGAACGGCGGGGCGGGGACCGGCGGGGCGGGGAGCGGGGCGGGGAACGGCTGGACGGGGAACAGCTGGGCGGGGACGGTGGGGCGGGGACGGTTGGGCGGGGAAGGCGGGGTGGGAATGGCTGGGCAGGAATGGCGGGGCGGGGACGGCGAGCTGGGAACGGAGGGTCGTGGCCGGCGTGGCGAGAAATGCGGGGCGGGGCCGGCGGGGCGGGGCCGGCGGGCGGACAAGGCAGGGCGGCGGAGCGGCGGGGCGGGGAACAGCGGTGCGGGGAACGGTGGTCCGGGGAACGGCGGTGCGGGGAACGGCGGTGCGGGGAACGGCGGTGCGGGGAACGGCGGTGCGAGGTGATGGGGGGCGAGGGGAACGGCGGAGCGGGGGGGGGGGGGGGGGGGAACGGCGGGACTGGCTGGAGAACGTCAAGACGGGTTCGAGAACGGTAGGAGGAGGGGCACGGCGTGGCTTGTTGAGGCTGGGAATGGTGCGACGGCGCTGAATGACGAGCGAGAAACACCCGGGGCTGGATAATGGCAGGGTGGGGAATGGCGGAGATGGGCAAGGGGGCGAGGCGAGAGGCAGAGCGGGCTGGAGGCAAGCAGGAGCGCGGGCGTGAGACGCAACGAGGCGCGGTGCGGCGGAGCGGAGCGGAGCAGAGCGGGGCGGAGCGGACCGGCGCGGACCGGTGTCGTCAATTTCCGTGAGAGGGCGCCGCTCGTAGGTAGCCAGAACCCTCGGCTCGAGAGAAGGCAAGAAGCCCCGAGATGCGCAATCATCTCAAAGTCACGGCCTTCGCTTCTGGCAATGGGCTCCGTTCGCGGCAGCGCTGAGGCGCGCTGCGCTTCTCCTCATGCGCTTGTCCAGTCTGGTGCATTGCCGCCCCTACAACCATCAACAAAATCCAAATATTCCAGAATAGGTTCCTCAGAACTGCAGGTAACGCACCTTGGTTTATAAGCAACACTAACCTTCACAAAGACCTAGCCATAGAGCCCGTCCTAACATAAATCATTGAACTTTCCTCATCATACTTCCAAAATCTACCCTCAGTTACCGGTGCTTCCCACTACAACATAGGTAAAGAGCATCCCGTAGAAACTCGTCTCCGCAACCGACTCCCCTTCCACATCTTCCTCCGGAAACTGCCTGATATAAGATAATGAAATAAATAGTCCTCCCATAAAAAGTCAAAATATGTATTTCTTCACTTTATCATTCTCACTACTTCAATCTATGTTTAATGGGAGGTGGCCGTAGCCACCCCCTTCGCATATTTTCGTCTGAAAATGCTCGCTCCTACCAACTGAAAAGACATATGGCTGGGCGTTGTATAATCAGCTTACTCTGTTAAATAATAATCTCCTCATGCTGCACGTCGCTCTTGTTTTGTATTCTACCGTGCAGATTCTTAAGGCACGTCTTCACTGCGACTGATACCCCACCGAACACCGTTGAACTCTGCGTTAAGCTCAGAGACAGTATTGACAGTTCTGCGGTCCCTGAAGCTCTGACACGAAGATCCTAGTGCTCGAATCCCGACGGTGACAGATGTTCGATACAAGCTACACAGCTAATTCGAAATTAGATACTGTCGGAGGAGAATTCTAGCGGCCGAGTACTCTGACATGTGGTTTTCCGTGGTTTCTCCGATCAATATCAGGCCGATAATGGAGGAGTATCTTAAAAAACCGGCCACGGAGTCCGTGCGATTTTTCCTTTATCTTCCTTGTTCTACCCTCTCTTACACACACACACACACACACTTATATGCACTTCACAATCCCACATTCGGGAGACGAGTAAGGAGCTTTGAACTTGTCTCAGCTTGGGCAGCGCTCCACTGGGGGAGATACGTGGCGAAGGAAAATTTCCTGCAGAGCTACGCGTACTTTTCCGCCGGATCTCACCATCCAGCGAGGGAGGAACACGGCCACGGGAACCCTAGTTGGCATACCCGGAAACATCAATTAATCAATCACTTAACCGACGCGAAGTAAATGGGACAGTCGGAACAAATTCGAACACATTTAACAACGCGCCGTACAGAGTTCAGGGGCTCAGAAGAAAACCTAACCTAGCATATTGTGAACGAAGAACAATTCCGAAAAAAATTCAAAAACTGTTAATAAATAAAACTACAATAAAACCAATAAAGCGCCCGCATGCACCAGATGCAAATATTGATGGATACATCTGAACCGTTGAGAGTAAGAACGAATGGTTCATTCCAAACCGCAGCAGAGGATTGCGCTTGTACGCACTGTCCCATTCAAATTGAATAATTGCCAAACGTTCGGTTGGCTTTGCTGGAACCTTAATCTTCAGTGTGGGCAAGCCTCAGTCACAACGTTTTATTCTCTTGTCACTTCAGGTCTCTACACGTAAAGTTAGCGAAAGAAACTCTATAGAAGGTTTTATGTATTGTAACTGTCAAACTCGCCTCTGGAACCACGTGACGAGGTAACTGTGAAACCTCGCCATGTGCTTCCAGTGGCGGTGCTGGAAAACGCCGTCGCCAAATGCGATGTAAAGTGTTTTCTCATGAGCTGCCCCCGCGCAGTCCTTTCCATCTCCCTCCACCCTACCGCAAACGTTGCGTCGTGGCTTTTCCCGTCGCTTTTGCAGGAGGCTCCAGCCGCGGACGCGGGCTCAGTGCTCCCGATGGGCCTTGCGGTGGACAGCGAAAGTCGGCGAAGCGCGTGACGAACACGAATGCACCGCGGGTCGTGTGGGAGCCAGCGCGTCACCGCTGGGCACGCGTAAGTGGCGTGTAACCACACACAATTGAGTTGTGGGGATGCGGGAGCGGAGGGTGTATACTGGCGCGACGAAGCGGCGCTTCGCGGGTGGCCCGATAGCAGTGTAGGAGCTGGTGGCAGCGTAGGCGCCGCGTCGCGATACTAGATCGCCCGATAGCAGTGTAGGAGCTGGTCGCAGCGTAGGCGCCGCGTCGCGATGGTAGATCGCAGGTGGCCCGATAGCAGTGTAGGAGCTGGTGGCAGCGTAGGCACCGCGTCGCGACGGTAGATCGCGGGTGGCCCGATAGCAGTGTAGGAGCTGGTGGCAGCGTAGGCGCCGCGTCGCGATGGTAGATCGCGGGTGGCCCGATAGCAGTGTAGGAGCTGGTGGCAGCGTAGGCGCCGCGTCGCGATGGTAGATCGCGGGTGGCCCGATAGCAGTGTAGGAGCTGGTGGCAGCGTAGGCGCCGCGTCGCGATGGTAGATCGCGGGTGGCCCGATAGCAGTGTAGGAGCTGGTGGCAGCGTAGGCGCCGCGTCGCGATGGTAGATCGCGGGTGGCCCGATAGCAGTGTAGGAGCTGGTGGCAGCGTAGGCGCCGCGATACTAGATCGCCCGATAGCAGTGTAGGAGCTGGTCGCAGCGTAGGCACCGCGTCGCGATGATAGATCGCGGGTGGCCCGATAGCAGTGTAGGAGCTGGTGGCAGCGTAGGCGCCGCGTCGCGATGGTACATCGGTTTTTGATGGCGTGCAGGTACGGGAGGATGAGGTGACTAGAGTCTAGACTTAGAGATGACGTGAAAACAGCATGACGATGGCAACGAGGCAGCATGGGATGACTTGAAATCAAGATGACGACCTGGAGGCGGTGTGAAAGTGGCGTGGAGGCAGCGTGGAGGCAGCGTGGAGGCGGCGTGGAGGCGGCGTGGAGGCGGCGTGGAGGCGGCGTGGAGGCGGCGTGGAGGCGGCGTGGAGGCGGCGTGGAGGCGGCGTGGAGGCGGCGTGGAGGCGGCGTGGAGGCGGCGTGGAGGCGGCGTGGAGGCGGCGTGGAGGCGGCGTGGAGACGGCCTGAAAGCAACCTAATGCAAGACCTGTGCGAGAATGACTGATGGAGGGGTGTCGCGAGAATACATGGGACCATGGTGGAGTGTGTTGGGGCGGTGAATGGCGGCACGAAGAAATCTCGAAGAGGAAACCGACGCGTGGTGGTGTGGGGGAGTGTGGACGTACATGAATCAACGGGAGGAAACGTGAGGATGAGGTGACTAGAGCACCTTGCTACTGCAAGGTGCCATGTTGGGGCGGCGATGGGAAGGACGTGTGGCGGCGTGGAGTGGAGGGGCTGGTGAGGGACGCTCTGAGGCGCTGGACCGTGTAGGGTGAGCGTGGGGGGAGTATTGCTGACCTGAGGATGGGCGGGAGGTTGAGGGTGCCGTGAGTTGGTAGACTGGTGGAGAGGGATGGCGTGAGGGACGGTGACGTGGGGGTGACGCATGGCGGCGTATGGGAGGAATGGGCGGGGAGGGGAGGGATGCGTGGAGTGTCGGGGTTGATAGGTGTGCGGGGGAGTGTGTACATGTCTGGGCGGCTTTAAGGTGAAGGGGGTTGATGCGGGCGTGGCGCAAGTTCTGGGGCTGGGAACGACACGTGTCGTCTCTGAATTGACCTAGATTGCGTCCCCTCTTCTTCTTCCACCTGTGTGTCGGTCTGTCCCCTGAGGCTTTGATAAGTCACATGAATGATGAAGAGAGATTTGCTAGAATTCGCGCAAGGGGCTGAGCGTGCACTGCATGTGTAATGTGTATGCCCTGATAATCCACGCCATTCTCTGACGGACGGCAGAGAGAAGAGCCAGAGGTCCTGGTGAGGGTGAAGGTGGCAACAGGTGTTTGTGAGCGTAGAGGCCGAGATAACAGCCGGCTGAGAGCTGGTGGCCAACGCAAGTCTGTTTATCTCCCGTGTATGGGTAACCTTTATCCCTCCCCCTCTCTCTCTCTCTCATTATATCTCTCTCACTCTGTGTCTCTCTTTTTTCTCGCACTATTTGTCCCTCTTTTCGTCACACTCTTTGCCCTTTCTCACGTCCTCCCTGCCTTCATCTCTGTCTCCCTCCCTCTCTCTCCTTCCCTCTCTCTCCTTCCCTCTCTCTTCCTCCCCCTCCCTCCCACCCTCCCTCTCTCTCCCTCCTTCTCTCTCCCTTCCTCTCTCTCCCTCCCTCTCTCTCTCCCTCCCTCTCTCTCTCCCCTCCCTCCGATAACACTACAACTATGGTTGGACTCGGGTCAGACATCCACGTACTTGCCAATACGGCCGAAATCTTGGGAGACAGGTCATGTTCTCATTGAGCTTTTCACCTGCGCCTATGGATTAGAGTATTCACGATGGGAAAGAACGGATCGCGCAATCTCTGGCCCATGTTCTGATGTAGAGTTTCAGCAGATGTATTGGTCGGTGTACTAGTATTGGTCGGATATAAGCTAATAAACCGATCAGAATAACAGGCTCCTAGATTTCTCATCGGCGCTATGGCATCGTTCAACTCATTCATTTATCTGCCGTATGTATATACCGTCAGAACTCTGACCTAGAAAATTTATGTTAAGTCTTCCATTTATTTTAGCTCCTCCTACACATTTTTCCTTGCTACTTTGTAATCGCGTTTGTTATCTCACCTGCTTCTTTTCTCCTCTTTTCTGTGGTTCATTTTCTCCCGTCGTGTGATCCTTTTTTTTCAACCATGCAGCCTTTTTATCACGTCTTGTCCCGCTCTTCCTTTCTCTCTTCTAGCGTCTATATCCCGTAGTTTTTCCATTCTTGTTCATGTTTCGTGTTTTTGTTTACTTTGCTACATCATACCAGCCATTTAGTCACCTTGCCCCTCTTCGAGTTCACAATTCCTTTTATTAATATTTTCTCGCTTCACAATTGTATAAAATCATTCCTTGTTAATTTTTACTTTCTCAAATTCATAGTGTTGGTAAGTATTACAATGCAAAAAAATATTAGATAGAAAATATTGTCTGTCAAGATTCTATCGAAAATAAAAGTCTTAGGTCACAGATACCTTAAAAATGTTTTTAACCGGTAACTCTCCGTCTGTTCGTTTGTCCATTAATCTATCCGGCCGGAGAACACTAGCGCCTCAACAGATCACAGAATTTTTTGCGCAATGGATATTCCTCAATTGATCTCTTTTGCACTCAAAGCCCAACGAATTTGAAACTGAGTTTTGGAATTTTTCAATTTTTTACATGCATTTCGTAAAATATTTTTATATACTTTTACATTTACATGATTTTCTTAATAAAAGTATTCTACAAAATTAGATTTTTAATTCAACTTCTTTTTTTTAAATACGAGGTTAAGGCGTAATTTTGAGTAAAATCGTACATTTAAAAAACGTAATTAAGATTTTTTCCAAAGCTACTCCAATTTTTTTATCTTTAATTCTTGTATGCGAATTACAACATATGCTTAAAAATATGACATAGGGTATATTTTCACAAAAAAATTTGAAATATCTAAAATTGCAATTTCGATGATCTATACAATTACATGTTCAATAACAAAGATTGTTTTCTTAATGCAATGTATTCATTAATGTTAGATTATTATGTTATTTTGTGTACATTTAAAAATGATTAATTTTCGCGTAATTTTGAGCGAGTTGGTGACAATTAGCCACAAATATGAAAACAAAATTTTCTCAAACATCACTTCATTTTTTTGTCTTTAAACTTTATGTAATGAAAGACGGCAAGACACGGAAAAATGTGCCCTAGGGCCGTACAAAAAATGCTCACCAGTGCGCCGCACCAGTGTGTCCGAGAAGGGGAGTTTCGGTACTTCCATTACCGAGAACGAACACTACCAATTCTAGATCTGATATCGGGGCGCACCCTCCGCCTCGACGAATGAAAAGGGAACGGCAGGTAACAAATATTGGAGGCATCACGGGATACGAGACACATTTATTGGACTCACGGTATCTCTAATGATGCAATGTAGTTTTGCTTCTTTTTACCAATCTGTTTCGCCATCTAGTGACACTTGTATTGATAATCTCAAATAATTTTCAAAAATATGTCTACAATATTAATAAAATGTTTCTATAATACTATTCCTTCAAAATTATTGTGTTCTCTTCATTAAATTTCCAGAGAATTATTAAGACACAAGTTCCAATATTATAATTGCAATAATATTCGATTATGTGCTATTGTAATTCGGGAATGCGCCAGGTCTTGATGGGATTAATCTGGTGTTAATTAAATACGCCGATACCTCATTAAAAATGAGATTTCTTAGTTTATTGAATGCATGTTGGGAGACTTGTACGATTCCAGAAGAATGGACAAAAGCAATGGCAATACCATGATTGAAGAAAAGAAATAGAAGTAAACCAGAGAATAATAGAGGAATTACTTTGCGAAATTCATCATACAAGATATATACTAAAATTAACTGAAGATTAACAACTCCTACCGGGAGCGGTGGCTCAGTGCATCTACTGATATCACTGCAGTGCCTCTGACCGACCGGAGGTCCTAGGTTCGACTCCTGACGGCAGCAGGATTTTCGACACTAGCTTTTCAGCTAGGTCGAATTCAGTCGCTCTCTGGAGGAGAATTCTAGAGGCCGGCTGCTCAGATCGGTAGTTTTCCGTGGTTTCTCCGATCAACACCAGGCGAATGCCGGAGCAGTACCCTACCAAACGGGCCACGGACCGCGCGCGATCTGTCCTTCCTCTTCCTTGTCCTATCCTCTCCCCTTACACACACACACACTTACACTAACATGCACTACATTACTACATATTTTGGGAGACTGGTCGGGAGCTTAGAGCTTGTCCGGCTGGGGCGGTGCCCCGCTGGAGGGAGAGTCCTGGTTGGGCTGTCATTTGATGATTGTTCATCAGTAGACATCGGATGTTTAGAGTCTAAAATATCGTCTTTTAGGCGCCCAAAAGGAACTGAAAATGTCAAGAATAAGGATGATGATGTAGTAATTTGGGAATTTGACAAATGTCAAGAATAAGGATGATGATAATGATGATGTAATTCGGAAATTAGACAAATTCGCTCTTCATCTGTAACATGTACACTTTATTTAAAACCTTATGTACTCTGAGTTAAGTATTTATCTAAACTGTGCCAAAACGGCTTGATATCTTGATGCATGAATCTTAACAGTATAAAGTCCAAAAATTTTACCTTCCCACTACATTTGGAATTATAATATTAACCATCATTATTGTTAAAAGAAATTCATTGTAGTAATAATTATTTCTGTTTGGAGAATCCTTCATCTCAGATTTTTTTTTAATCTCACGGGAAAATATAGACTTGCGGACTCCATCGCTTCTCTGCTGCTTTCACTGTCGACAGATATATTGAGTCTTTTCCCAAATGTTATATTGATATTCTAAAAAAGGGCATTTTAGAAATATGTCTCGTACGTCAACGGAATATTTCGCTTATAATAATTCTTCTTCCTTGGGCTTTTATCCAGCCGACAGCCGGTTGCCCTTTACGTCCCGAAGGGACGCATATTTGACCATACACTACTTGCTACTACACTACACACTCTTGCGGACTCCTCTGATCTGGGGTCAGCAGAACGCGAGGTCCTCCGCGACAACACACACAAAGTCAAGGGACAAACAGCCATGCCCAAGGCGGGACTCGAACACGCGACCCTTCGGACCGAAGCGCTGAGTCGGTACTCACTCTTAGCCACCTCGGCCATCCAGGTCGGCGCTTATAATAATTTCTTCGAAGAATTTCTTCCTTTTTCCACAGATTTCTTCTTTTTCCATTATTTCCACAAGCCCCATGTTTCTCAATTTGATGGACCGGCTGAGCTGCTTTAGGGTTATCAACTAATATCATTGCAGTGTTTGACGGCTAGTTCCAGTTCGAGACCCAATGGTGGCAGCATTTTTGAGACTAGCTATCTAGCTAATTCGAATTCATCCGCTCGCTGTCTTGAGGAGAATTTTAGCTGCTGGCTACTCTAATCGGTAGTTTGCCATGGTTTCTCCACTCAATACCAGGCGAATGCCGGAGCAGTACTCGAACGAACGAGGCACGGGCTGCGCGCGATCTTTCCTTCCTCTTCCTTGTTCTATCCTCACCCCTTACACACTTACACTAATATGCGCTACACTACCACACATACAGGGATACCGGTCGGGGAGTTAGAACTTGTCCCGGCTGAGGGATAACCTCACCCCGTATATACATACTCGTACTGCATTACCATACATGTGGGAAGACAAGTCGGTACTTGACCCGGCTAGGGCGGTCTCCCGCAGGTGGGAGATACCGGGATGGCGAAAATCCCTCAAGTGGACGTGTAGGTCGGTGCTGAATCTCATAATCCACCGGTGGAAGAATTCCGCCATCTTTCATTGATAAACACATGCCCTACACTTACAGGTTCAATGACTAGACTAGCTCACATGCCCAGAACCACGAATCAATCACTCACAGCCATCCGGGGCAAAAAAAAAGTCCCGTCGTCTGGCAACACCTCCTCTCTTGGTCGAGAGCCACTACGCCTTGGCAGTCGGCAAGCGGGCGCGCTGTCCATTCACGAGCTCGTTGTGTGCTCCCCAACCTCAGGGCTCAGCCGCACCGGAGCGCCACGTCCAAGCCATCCGTTACACCGCAGCTGCTCAGCCAACAACGATTTCTGGCTGGCGCGGAGGGCGGAGGCGGCTCCCACCTTAAGCACCGTTTACACGAGAACAGCAGGCTGGCAGACGCTATCTTTTTCACTGTCTTCAAAGAACTGGACTCGTGGAATCGCGCTGCGCGTTTTGGCGAGACGTGTTATTAAACACGCAGAGCTTGTTTGCATGAATTTTTCTTTTGAGAAGGCGGTATCTTGTAGAATATTTAACCATGCACTAGCGACGAGACAAATAATGATCTCACATCCGAACATTGTGGACGTTATTGTAATTATGATGACATATTCTATTAAAATATGCATTTAATGGTCGTTTTAAATGAAAGCAATTATTCTTTACACAGATTTCCTGGGGTCCGTGTCGATATAACGGTTTACTATCACGTAGCAGGTGTGAAACCTCCCGGAGCACAAACGGAGCTCGCTTCCCCCACACGACAATCGAAAACGGAATACAAGAAGAATTGGACAAAGTCCCTAAATTATTGTCATTACATGTGTCAAGACTAACTGACAAAGACGCACAAGCGGACGGATAGCCGAAATGGCAGGTGGACTTTTAGTAACCACTTTTCCAATACCAGAAAATATGATTTTTTTTCGTTCAAATGTACATTCGTAAAATTTATTATTAATTATTATTTAATAACCTCTGTGCTACGTGTGAGGGGAATTTAATCAAACACACGCATTCCAGGCATAAAAAAACAACTTTTTCTTTATTGTCTAACATAATTGATGAAAATTCTGACCAAACTTACTTTCGCCCGCAGATATTTATTTCAATTCTGAATGTTCCCGATTTAACATCACGCACGAATTTAATATATCGCTTTACTATTTATAATGAAAACATAATAAAAAATCGTAAGGGTCTGTTTCTCTAACGCACAGTTAGTAAAAGGTTTTAAACCGGTCGTTAAGATTAACTTAATCTGTTAAGACACGTTAGATTTTTCTCTTTGAAGAAACACGAAATTGTAACGAATCATTTTATTTCATTGTGTTCATTGAGGATGTGTTTGACGAAGCTGATGAGTTGGTGTGGATATTAAATATGATATATTTCATTTAACAATATAGTATTGCTTCAGTTATTATGTGTATTTCATTGTGAGACTAGTCTCAATATTTTATATAGAAACACTTGCTGACGTTGGATGTGCCATTCTGTCAATAAAATAAATAAGTGGCAATGTGCTTTGCTGGAACCCAAGAAGCCTGGCGGGCGACTTCTATCAGGCAGCTAATTGAAGCGCGGGTCTTGGCAGACTGATCGGAACGGAGCGACCGCAACTGCACGTGGCTTTGTACAGTTCGCGCGGCTTACGGCCTCACAACGCTGTGGACACAAGCTACAATTACTAAATGAACGGGCAGATGGCCGCGAATGATCGATGAGTCCGCAGCAGGGGCTTCAGTACGCGGGCGTCGGCCAATGCCACGCCTAGCACCAATGGGCATGGAGTGACGGGGAATTTCAGTTATAGTGGCGCATGGTTTGACCATTGACAATGAGATTTCAAAAAGGCAGGATGTTGTACTCTATACTACCGTATTTACGAATATAATGCAACATTGAATCTAACACGCACCCCGTATTTGAAACTTAAAATTATGAAAAAAGGCTTCGTATCCAATGACGCATCAAGGATCATAGGTACGGTATTTTATTTAAAATTATGTAAGACAATAATGGATTCATCTTATATATTAGCATTCTAGCTGCTTTACTGCTAACTGCTTCTCTATTTGCCCTCCATATCGTAACTACAGCTCTTAATAAAAGGCCAATGATAAATGAAACGAAATTGAATTAGAAAACTCGAGCAATTATTTGCGATGTAATAAACGAAAAATATCATTGACGTTACTGGAGTTCCACGGAATGAATTTGCGATCGAATCTAATGTGCCATCGAATCTACTGGGCACCTCGATTTTTAGTTCTAAACTTTACCAAAAAAGATGCGCATTAGATTCGCCTAAATAGGGTGTTTTCTTATTATGTTTTAATCAAGACATCGAAGTGTTTTAAATAAGTTCCAGTTTGGATTTGGATTTATAAAATATTTATATTTATTCACAACAAAAAGGTTGGACTTCGATTTCCGTTTAATTTTTGGAAAAGGATTTAAACTTTTTTAATTGTAAACCGTATTAATTGTACGAAATAATTAACCAAAGCAGATTTCTTGGAAGTTTGTGATAATTGATGGAAAATTTTTATAAGTAAATATTCAACTATAATGGTCATATTGGTGAACCTCGATAAACGTTTGCATGGACATGTCTGGAAGAGCAAGTAGATTTTCTAAAACAATTGAAATTGGGATATCTTTACAAAACAGTGTGTGTGTATATATATATACACTACATAAGGTCTTAGTTTTCGGGCGTTTGCAATCCATTCAAATATATATATATATATATATATATATATATATATATATATATATATATATATATATATATATATATATATATTTGAATGGATTCCAAACGCCCGATAACTAAGACCTTTTGTTTACTCTAAAGCACTCCTGGAAATGCGATCCGATCGTTAATACATTGCAGAACAGCTTTTAAAAATCGAAAATTTTATTCATTTGTGATTCCATCCTACATTTAATCAAAGAAAGTACGGTTCTAGTTATCTTCTTATTAAGTTAATATTGAACGGTTCTGGTTTTGGTTTGATACCTTGTTTGTAACATTTATCAGAAAACTATAATCTGTATATTAGGATAGTCGTTATATTTGCAAGGTGTATTTTTTTCAATCCCCTCATATTGAAAATGTATAAATTGAGAAATATATTTTCTTAACAAATTTACACACAGTAAATTGTTGACAAGTTAATTGTTGTTAAGTAAAGTTGGGCTCTTAATTTGATCTTCATCAAGGGCATACAGATGAAGGCCGTGTCAACTAAAAAATGGCCTAAATGATCGAAATGTCCGTAAGAAAAGAGTGGTTCTCACATGTGGTCGTGAAAATATTTGTTGCTTGGTACATCACATTTTTCAATCTCAATTGTGTTCAATATTTGTGAATTTGTTCTGGTACTGTTCCGGCATTCGCCTGGTGTTGTTCGAAGAAACCACGGAAAACTACCAATCAGAGCAGCCGGCCGCTAGAATTCTCCTCCAGACAGCGACTGAATTCGACCTAGCTGAAAATCTAGTCCCGAAAATCCTGCCGCCGTCAGGACTCGAACCTAGGACCTCCCGGTCAGAGGCGCTGCAGTGACATCAGTTGATGCACTGATGTGTCCCAAAGACCGACACGCGGTGAGTAGGGCGAGTAGCGAATGTTCGTCACTCGACAAATAGGAAGCAACTCATCCACACTACCTCTGATTGGACGAGCGGTTGCCCGCCACTCGCCGAATAACGACTGTGTGGAGCAGCGCTCAGCTAGTAGCCCTGGCCACTCGCAACCCTGCGGAATACCGCCGCCTCGATATCCCCTTTATAATACAGTAATTACTGAATTATAAACGTAATACTGTTTCGATGTAAACGTTACAAATGCTTTGCAAAATGTTAGTTGTGAAGTGTTTGCCACATACATTCCAATTTTTTCAACTCTGAAGTGCAGTATCTTGTGCACAATCAATGGCCGCAATCAATCCAAACACGAGTGAAATAATATGCGCCGCCATACAAGCCCTACAAAATTCTGACCCATACCACCCCCATCAATGAGATAATTTCTCTCTCTCTCTCAATGACGTCGCCCTGGAAAATGGATATCCAGCAACAACTCCGCATCTACAGCATGAGTTCGAGAACCACACCTTACACACGTGGACATGCAGCCCGGCTAACTAACAGACCAGCCCCCTAACACAGAAGAATCGTTTACCCGGAAAACTTTTGTAAACAGAAAAAAGGTCTCAGGGCCTCCAAAGTGTAAAAAGGGCTCTTCGGACCCTGAAAATGTAATGTTTCAGTGCAAAATAAATTGGGAGCCTTAGACAACAAAGGTTCTTGTTTAACAGATAACAGATTCAGTCATCTGTACTATACTTCTGTCTGTGTATTTATCCCCTATACGACACTTACAGATTTTACTTTTCTTTGACGAATTAAATCAAATCACAGTCACTTCAATATTAACAGCAGTGATTCCACGGACCCTTCCAATATGATACCCCCTGACCATTGTCGCGGATATCCGGAACTGAAACTGTCACGTCTGTTTACTGTCGTTAGTTGCGTTTCAGCCGCCCGCAATTCACCTTTGGCCTGGCACACATGTTCCTGGATAACGGTGAGGTCAACCCGAGTGTGTGCCTACTGTTGCAGGCCAAACTGCACAGGCGTAGAGACCTGAGCATGCGACCGGAGAAGAATCGAAATTGAATCCTTTCTACCTGCCCTGCCGCTTGGAAATGAGCGAGTGAGTCGTTACGGCACGCCTGTATAGTTTCACAGTCGCTACGGCACGCCTCAACAGTTACGTTAGTTGCGGCTGGTTCCTTGAGTAGGGAGCATCAGTCGCCTTTGTGTTAACGTGTAGAAAAACTATACTACACGTGACTACGCCTACGAATCACTTTTTTCTGCACATTGTAAATGATTTCTCATGTCTCCGGAAGTATTTTGCCAAAAGCTTGGGGTGATATAGTAGAATATTTGAGACATTCGTACGACCGACCCGTTGCAAGAAACCTCAAAGTATCTGCCAGTCTCTCGTGGGGAGAAATAGTTCTCATGGCTGTATTTTTCTTTTATATTAGAGGAGTTAAATGTGGCAATAGTTTTTGGTAGACCTCTTCATTCATTCGCAAATAATTAGGGTAATCTGTAAGGTCTAAACTCTATAAGGACTCTTTTAGTAATCTTGTATGTGTATTAATTTCTCTTTGTCAGCCAATTTTTACATCAGGCTTTGCGTTTTCGCTTCTTTTTACACTTCACGGCCACTAACAAACCGAAAAACGATCGCGTCGTCTTCTTGTTTGTTCGCCATCACTGGACTGAATTAAAATCTTCCGGTTTACCGGAGCGTGTGTGTACTCTAGAATGCTCAGGTTTACCTTTTTAGTTTACCTGTGGAGGTTCACCTAACAAGTAACGTGTGTGCCGGGCCTTAGTCCGGCTTCCGTGCCACGATCCTCCTCGTTCTATCGATCGCTGTCTGGAGGAGAATTCTAGCGGCCGGCTGCTTTGATCGATAGTTTTCCGTGGTTTCTCCGATCAACATCAGGTGAATGCCGGAGCAGTTCCTTGCCAAAAGGGCCACGGACCGCGCGCAATCTGTCCTTCCTCTTCCTTGTCCTATCCTCTCCCCTTACACACACACTTACACTAAGATGCACTACTCTACCACATATTCCGGGAGACCGGTCGGAAGCTTAGAGCTTGTCCCGGCTGGGGCGGTGACCCGCTGGTGGGAGAGTCTTGGTTAGGGGGAAACCCCACTAGCCGACGGTAGGTCGGCGCCGGATCTCGCCATCCAGCGGGGGAAGATCACCGCCATCTCCCGAGAAAAAACATGCACTACACTAACGCGACTAATGACCACAGTAGTTGACGCGCCCGGAAACACGAAAAAATCAATCGTTCTATCGAGGCCATTTGCAGTGAGGGTTCTTTGATTCCCGCTGCTCTCGATGACGCCCCCGTTCCGCTGGTCGAAGAGCACAGCTTCTTCCGAAACATTTGCACTCTCGAGGCGACAATGATACTTGTCGGCGACACGTAGTGGTGGAAATTTTATGACTGTATCTTGCGCTAGTCTTCTCGGAAGACGCACCTCCCACAGTGAGGTGTCTCACAACACCCTCGGACGCAATACCACCGCGCCCCGCCCCCTCAGACTCAAGAGTTTTCGGGTGAGTTGTCTCTCGGTCGTGCAGAAAGGGCTCTCCTGCTACATGCCCTTGCACATCCCCCCTCGACACCCTCCTTGAGCGTCTCGTGTGCGTCACTCCATCCGACTTAGGTGGCTCAGGGCATCAATTGATGTCACTGCAGTGCTACCTACCTGGAGGACATGGGGTTCGGGAACCGACGGTGGCAGGATTTTTGACATTAACTAGAGAGCTAGATTGAATTCAGCCGCACACTGGAGAAGAATTCTCGTGGCCGGTGGCGCTGATCGTCATTTATTCGTGGTCTCTCCGATCAACTCTAGGCGAATGCTGGGGCAATACCCTTCGAAAAGGACACGGACTGCGCGCGATCTTTCCTTCCTCTTCCTTGTTCTCTCCTCATTTCTTACTTACTCGCACACTTACAGGCACTACACTACCGCGCATGTCGGGAGGCCAGTCGGGAGCTTAGGGCTAGATCCAGTAGGGGAAGTGCCCCACAGGAGTGTAATACCTTGTTGGGTAAACCTCGCAAGCTGACGTATAGGTCGGCACTGGGTCTCAATATTCAGCTGAGAAAGAACATCACAATCTACTGTGAAAAAATATACACTACATTTACAAGACTAATGTCCATGGCATAGCAGTTGACGTTCCCTAAATAACGTCCAAATCGCAAAATTTGATGATGGCATGGCTATTCACTTAGACAATTATTCATGGGTTAATATTATAAACTGCTTGAAAATTTACTTCCATATCTTATGCAGATGGGCTGCCAAACTTAAAATTCAGCCAACACCCTGAACAATATGAATATAAATGTTCTCATACCATACTCGACCAACAGACCATACTCCCTCCCTCCCCCATGTCTCTCTCAGTCAACAATCAATGCAAAAACTGGACACCCGCAACACCAATGGACTTCTCATGGACTCAATCCTAAAGTGAAATCAACACGTAAATATCAAAATACCCAATCCAGAAATAAATTACGTCAATTAAGACCTTTAATTAGTCACTCCGCATACCTCCCATATAAAACTGCACTCATAATACAAATCGATCGTAAGGCCCTTACTACTACCAAATCGGAATCAATGTCGCCAAGGCTAATATCAACATACTTCAAATTATTCAAATTAACAAACGCTCTCTGGTTCATTACAAATGCCCAACTTCACCAATAATATTTCAGTTAGACTTCATAGAACACCGAAACATATCTCTCCATCCAATTCTTCACCAGATCTTCTTCCTCACCCCTTTTGCAATCCTTACGGATTCTCAGAGATATAGACCATTCTCAGAGATATAGAATCAAAAACCGTTTTCCATTTTTCACATTTTTTCATCAAATTCGATTACCTAAATTTCTCAATAGAATTCTTCAATCTGTATAGATTTGAGATATTTTAACTAGTATTTTAAATAAGAGTAAGCCTATTGTACATATGTATAGTTCTATGTCATGCTGATCCACGTCAACTCAATCAAGGCAATAAGAATTATTCGAGGAGATTTTTATTATTTATTTATTACTTTTTTATTTATAAATATATATCAGATACGGAGATATGGTATCGCAGAGAAGGTGGAGCATGGGAAGAATTTGTCATACGAGTAAAAACCCCATCCGTTCCATAGTTTGGGCAAACGAGGCGCCAATCGACGCTTTTCGGTCTGCTAGTTGGGAACTGGATATTTTTGACGTATCCTTGTAACATAATAAAAATATTGAAATTAATTATTAGAAAAAAATTAAAACTGTTTAAAGCGTTGGAGACACCGCAATAAATTGGTAATTTACTATTCAAACGCGAGTCGAAATGCAGTATAAAAATGTATCGTCAAAGCACCGTGAGTTTCCATTCATCAATAAACGTATACGTATCAAATTATAATGGCTCCGTAAATAATAACTTTTAGATATTTACTCTACGATCTTAACAATACAAACGTTTCCAGTCTGGACGTTTGGAATTCATAATATTCAATTGTGCTTCATAAAATTATAATACATCTGCATGTCATATCATTTCTTCATCGAGCGGCACTGACAAAAATCTCGTATCTTCAATGATTAATTGTCGAAATTACCGTAATTTCTTGGAAAACAGATCTGGAAGTGAAGGCGATATCAACAATTTGACCATGTTCTCATCCATCAAAATTAGGGTGTCCTTGTCCTCGCATCACAAACATCTGTTCACACGTCAACTAAGCTCTTGTGGCAATCTCCTAATGCAGAAGCTTCTCATACCGCTATCCATGCGCGTAAATTGGAGTGTATGGAGTTGGAGTTTGGGGGAGGATTCATCCAATCCGATTAAAATGATATAAAGTAATTATTTCGTTGTTCGTAAAGCACATTTTTATTGCACTGGTCAAGAAAGGAACTCTTTATTGTAATATCAATGAAATTAACTGTGTAAAATTAATTTTGTTGGGAAGAATTAGGGAGAATACAAAAATATTAACAAAAACGTTCTACCATGTTCAGTATTCTGTTATGACAATTTTATTTTTGGAAGAAATTGACCAATAAGTTTAAGTAGACGTCTTATTAGACGTAATTTCTCTAGAGCTTGGAAACTTATCGATAAGTTCACGAACATACCTGACAAGTTTCATACCCCGACTAAAATTCGATTCACGGATAAAATTCATAAAACTATTCAATGGTATGAATATAATGTTAAAAATAGCGAAAACGATTTCTTGGTGGGTTGTTTCAGACACTATATTGATTACTGCAGCTTCCGTCATGGGATTATTTATTTATTTTCCAAAAAAGTTGAACGTCATTTGTGCAAAGACAATACCGAAAAGTACACATGTGAACATTGTTTTATAACCATTTTATTATAAATCGCTATTGGCCGGATTGAAACTAATAACTCATGAGTGGAATAGTTAATATAATAGCATCAATTTATCACAGAATTGTGATGTAATTGACCTAACACTCCTATATTAGGCTAATAAAAATTTAAAAATACAAACATAGGCCTACTCTAGATAATATTTTATTACTTGTATGTAGTGTCAAATAATCTTTCTTTAGAAACTAGCAGTAGTCGCCATCACCGCATGATCCCAGTGATCTTCATATCCACTTTTCAAGGACGTAATGTCTGTTTCGTAACTTACTCCCTGTACGTCGCTCTGTTAAGATTTCACAAATAAAATCCAATTGAAAATACAAGAAATGAATTTTTAGTGATATGCGACACCCCATGACTGTGAAGGACTGAAATAGCTATTATGTTTGATTTTGTAGTTTCCATCTTTTTTGTTATCTAAGAATCCTTTATCATCTTCACAAACATCTTCCAGCTGCTAATTCGTTTTGCTACTCTTTAAATTCATCGTTACAAAACGTGATTGTAATTTGACGTTCAATAAAACTACCTTCTTGAAGTTAGGATTCTTTTAACTTCTGTCAACTAAAACAGGACATTTTAAAGGTTTGAAACTTCCACTTTTTCGTCCCAACTTCCCAAAATTTTTCATTAGTCTTAATTTAATCCTAATCCCTACACAGTATTTGAGTAACTCCCGAGTGTACAGATGTGCGTCCGTTAGTACGTGTGTGCGCTCGATTTCTGTCACTCACGGCCAGACCACTTCCCCGTGCACCAATCCACACATTTGAGGTGTCATTCAACGCGCCTCAGTCTACTGATGGGGAATTGATAATTTGTTTTCGAATCCGGTGAGAATATTCAAAGAAATTTCCAAAAACGTGTTTTGGCGTGTTTTCGCGCTGCGATCTTAGGGAGTGTGGCGGTAATTAAATCATCACCTAGATAGATTTATGTAGGTGGCGTTGATTAAAACACATGGTTATTTTCAGTTCACGGCACCATAATTTTCTGCCATGAGGTTTGCACCCTGTTTTTTTTTTTTTTACAAACCAGCTGTATGAAATGAAAATCGCGCGACAGAATTTGTAAGATACGAAATATTTCATGGGTATTTTTTATAGTAAATTTGCAAATTGCCTTGAAACATTGAATTTAAAGAATATAAAATAAATAATAAAACCATAAATGTAAGTACAATACTAGAGAAAATACATTTCTTAAGAGTGCAAAGATCGATTTTCAATTTAATGTGACTTAAAACTCACCTTATTCTAATAAATATACAAAATAGTAACATATATATATATATATATATATATATATATATATATATATATATATATATATATATATATATATATATTACGGCAACGCTACATTCAACTAGTCAATAATAAGCCGTCACACTGAAGGTTCATGCTCTATTTGTAAATCCTTCAATATATCTTTGTTGAAAAATGTACAAAAATTACCTTCTGTTGGCACATAGGCGGCCAAATTAATACAAATTTGGCGCCGTACTTGGAATATAATCAATTATAACCACTCTTTGGGCTGAATTAACAACGAAGGTTACGCATTTCTAACTTTTCGCCTTGGAGATTTTTGGATTAATTTTTCTCTCAAAACAGCCCTCTACCTTCCAAAGAGGGAAGAAATGCATTTCGCGTGTTTCAACTGCTCAACTGCTTCCAAAGATGATCGTGACAGCGCGCCATGGACCAGACTCAAAGACGTGGAGTACAAAAGCAGTTCTTTGTCGACAACTCAGAATTCAACTCCTTTCTACTTAAGGTGCGACAAAGTCACGTTGTTTGCAAATGAGAGAAGCCGAGCAATTTCGTGGCAACTCGCCTCGCTCGTGTAAAAAGCTGGTAATGCACGCGTATGTATCGAGTGCACTGGCAGTCAATTCAATTGCGTGAGGTTGGTGTAGCGACTCGAGATCTCTTTGTGATTCGTAAAGCACAATGATTGGCGCGTAAACATAGCTCGACGCACGAATTCCGAGAGAAAAGCAGAAGGAAAACGGTTTCCTTTTTGCCCAGACAGGTAACACTGACAATTTCTTCAATACTTACTGATTTTTTTAAAATTTATTTTACGTCAAAAAACAGTTAAAACTGCGTATGACGTGCTATGGGGAAAAGTGAATTGTGTGCACATTTTCTTTGATCTGTGATCCCTACTCTAAGTCATATACTACTTGAATTTTGAATGTAAAAAAACCGTTCCCAAGTAATAAAATCTATTTTCAAGGATAAATAATCAATACATTTTGGGCTCTTATCCATGTTGTCCTTCCGAATAATACTTCCTGCCGCGACAACATGGAAACGAGAATTTGAATAACTATATTTCCCATTGAATTCTAGAAGACGTGAACAGATAATGAAGTTACATTTACTTACGATTCTTACGAGGAATGCTAACAGTCAGGATAATGTTAGCAATGAATGAATGCAAACAATGAATGCTAACAATCAGGATAATGATAATAATTAGCTGAGCTCGTGGCTCATTGCAAAGTCGCAAGCCTTTCACCACTGAGATCCGGGTTCGATTCCCGTCGAATCTCATGTGAAATTTGTTCCAACAAAACGAGTTTGGCTGCTTCACAAGGGCTAGTCCAACCCCTGTGAAGTGCCCTAAACCCTACCCGTATCCTTATTCCTTCCTAATTCTGGCCGCTGGGTAGTGACGCAGGAGCGCGCGGTAGGAGGCGCGTACGCGGAGATGCTACCTGGCGGTCCTCTTGACAACCGACTGCGACGAGACGCGACAGACTATACTAACGGAGGATTACTCCAAGCGCTATTAGAGGAGGATTACTCCAAGAAGCGCGAAGCGCTCAACGCCCCCCCAAGGGGTTTAGAGACGCGTTGCGTCAAAAATAGACGCAACAAATTAAAAAAAAAAAAAATAATGCCGTTTTCAGTCTCCCCTCAAGGCAACACTGCGATAAGGAGTGTCCTTGGTACAATCTCTTCAAAAACTCTCCCAATATTTCGCAGCCTCGACACCTTCTATTCAGTATAATGTGAGTGAACATTTATTTTTCTGAAGGATGGACCTGTTCCTTATGCCATTCTTCGAATCTAGATCCAAGACATTCAGACTTTTGTACTAATAGCACCAGATTTTACACCAAATCCTTGAGTTGATTTCGACGAATTAAATTAGTTTCACTGGAGGTCTGAGGTCTTGAGGTATGTTTCCTAGTGTCTCGAGAAATACCCTTATTTTCATCGCATTATGACACACAAATATCACTAACGTATGAATTTTAATATATTTTCATTTCAGTGGAAAAGTTGGTATCGGTAAACCTTCTACATGAAGAAGACGTGTAGGAGCAATTAGAGGAATCGAATATTGAAATTTAAATTTCTTTAATATTGTTCTGTTTGTAACTCAGAAGTAACAATCATCAAAGTGATTGGTAGGTTCACTCCACATCAGAAGGATAGCAAATGGGTTACCTTTCAACAGGCAAATGTGTCGTATTTCAACCTACGCAGCATACGTGTGTAGCCCAACTTTTACCTTGATCAGTAACTTTGTAATTAAAAATCAAACGATACTTTTTAATTATTACTTTAAACGTTATCGCATAATTTTAACGGTAATCGTCCACAAATATAACATTTATCATGCTTATTTCGGAATATCTAGGCAAACAACGTTTCCATTTTGAATGTCAAATGTAACGGTAAAAATATACAATCACTCTTAACAAAGAACAGCTCCTTACTGGAATAGATACCAGAAAAGGCCAAACATATGGATATACTATATAGTACTTACAAAAATAGTTATACTACATAACAAAAATAATGAACTTTCAACACTAACATTCAAAGCTGCTAAATTCAAAATTGTAAAACATAAATAAACAGAACGTGATGGAACTTTCTTGAGTACAGATATTTAAATAACAATTAAAATTGTTTACAAAAACGATAATGCGAACTTTGTTACCGAACCACTGTCGATCAGTGTTGTTTTTGTTTAAATTTCCGCCTTTTATGCAATAATCCGTGTCTCCGAAATAAAACACCACAGAACCAAGAGTTCCCAAATCAGGTTTAAAATATCAGCACTCCGTACATCCAGGAACAGTAATTTCCCGGGTCGTCAGAGATGTTGTGTCCCTTCTGCGAAACGGATTTCAGACTTCCGGCTAATCGACATGGAATATGTGGTGGACAAAGCGAGCACTTCCATGTTTTCTCGGAATTCTCTCGTTTACCTAATGTTCTAATACCCTTCACCTTATCATTATTATCTAAATAATAAGTACCTAACAAAATTACCACCTAAATAAAATAAAATAAATAAATAGATAATAAATAATAAATTAATTAATTAATTAATTAATTAATAAATTAATAAATTAATTAATAAATTAATAAATAAATTAATAAATTCATAAATAAATTAATAAATTAATAAATAAATTAATAAATTAATAAATAAATAAATTAATAAATAAATAATAAATAAAATAATAAACATGGAGCAAATGCTTACAAGAGAATGTTTAGTTATAGGAATTGAACATTGAGAGCACTCACTGTCCTTACAATTTAGAACTACTTCTGTTTGTCGTTCTGCTAGAACGAACACGTGCAAACTGCTCGTAACACCAAACTATACTGGTAACATGGTAACGTCCATCATACATCATTGTTTACGATAGCCGGTGCAAAAAATGTTCACTTATCACTGAAGCCGAACTGTTTCCACATAGGTCGAGACTATGGCAGCTGGATATGTTATCACTTTAGCTCTATCATCTCACCCCCGAGAAATGTTCGAAAATATTCTAATGAAAGGCAACAAGACACCTTTCGTATTAGTACCTTGTTGAATACAAACGCATAGTGCCTCAAGTACCAGTGTAAATGAAAACTGGAAGATATATAAAGTGGTAACCGAGTTTCGCAAGCGGAAATGATTCAGACGGAGTGTGCACTATGTTTATAACCCCCGTAAATTACAAGTGCAGAAAGTCATTTCATTAGTTCTCCTTTATGTGCACTATTACAAATTTCATGCCGTGTATATAAGCTGAGCCGCACTCGCACCCCAATGCACTAGAAGATACATGACTCAGTAAAAACATTCTACGACACATCATGCCGTGATAGCAAGGTTGTTGCCACGAATTCGGTGGCACGTATGGCACAATGAATTCAACCGTCCACACTGCGGCACATCTGCCCACAAGAGTGCAGTGGTAAAGCGGTTCCATACAATTAGGCGATGTTGAAATAAGTTAAAGTACATTTGTCGTTATTACGTTTTTAACACTACTTTTTTACTAACTACTTTACTTTTTTCAAAGTTAATGTCGCATCAACATCTAAGTCATTAGCGACCACTATTGGAGCCACCATTATGGTAACTTTGGAGATAAAACGATACGGTGATGACAAGGACGAACACAAATACAGCCATGCCTGAGGCAGGACTGGAACCCGCGACCCTTCGGTTCGATTGATTGATTGATTTTTTCGTGTTTCCGAGCGCGTCAACTGCTTTGGTCATTAGTCCCGTTAGTGTAGTGCATGTTCTTTTTCGCGTGAAATGGCGGTGATCTTCCCCCGCTGGATGGCGATATCCGGCGCCGACCTACCGTCGGCTAGTGGGGTTTCCCCCTAACCAGGACTCTCCCACCAGCGCAGCGGGGCAACGCCCCAGTCGGGACAAGCTCTAAGCTCCCGACCGGTCTCCCAGAATACGTGGTAGTGTAGTGCATGTTAGTGTAAGTGTGTGTAAGAGGAGAGGATAGGATAAGGAAGGACTGATCGCGCGCGGTCCGTGGCCCGTTCTGTAGGGTACTGCTCCGGCATTCGCCTGGTGTTGATCGGAGAAACCACGGAAAATTACCAATCAGAGCAGCCGGCCGCTAGAATTCTCCTCCAGACAGCCACTGAATTCGACCTAGCTGAAAAGCTAGTGTCGAAAATCCTGCCGCCGTCAGGACTCGAACCTAGGACCTCCCGGTCAGAGGCGTTGCAGTGATATCAGTTCATGCATTGAGCTACCGCTCTCAGTCCTTCGGTTTGAGTTCGCTTCGACACCACTGCCTTAGTGATCTCGGCCACCGGATCGGCTACCAAATGTACTATACAATATTTATTTACTTATTTAGGTGGTAATTTTTATAGGTACCGGTTATGTGGGCTACCAAATATACATATTATTCGCGAAGCAATTTTTTTGAAAGTTCTCTACAGTTATTTTAAGAAATTTGAATTTGTGAGCACCATGTAAAATTCTATAAGATTGACTTTTGATATCATATTGAAAATTTCACAAAGTCTACTGTTGCATCCGCACTCGATCCTCTATTTGAAAAGTCGCACTCAATATTACGTTAAAGGTGATGTGTCAAAAATATAAAACTTGTCAGACCGTTACGAACACTCCGCAATTTGTAAATTACTGTTTGAAAAGTGAGTTTACACTGGAATCCAACTGATGGTTTCTGACAACCCATGATACTGTGTAATAGTACCTTCCAAAAATGCAATAGAACCTCGAAAAATATATTTAATAGATGACTGCATAATGAATATAACTCATCTGCGATTCGAGACTTGAACACCTTGTATTAGGGGACTACAACGCATCACTTCCGAGCAATGCACGATGGTAGTGTGGGTTGCAACGTTTTGTGTCTTGCGGGTTACTTGCGCGTCAGTTCTTTTTCCTATATCATTATCTGCGAACTGCGGTAGTATTTTTAGTCTGTTTTATACAGTTCTGAGATTAAGGTTGGGTCTAGAACTAGAACTAAGACTGGTACTGGTACAAAAACTAGGGTGTTTGGTTGTACTAGGTGGTACTAGGATTAGAACTAGAACTAGGTCCAGAACGTGGAGTAGGACTTGGATGAGGACTAGAATTAGAACTAGGATTAGGACTAGGATTAGGATTGTGGCTGGGACTCGCCAGCAGCAGCGCACCAACGGAATTTTGGAACGATCATTTCTTATAAATTGTACGAAACTGTCATCTTTCCTAAGTGTATTACGAGACGCATCCAGAAAGTATTTTCCCTAGTTCGTCAACAAGAACACGTACGAAAAATCTTTATTGTAGCATATGAAGCGCGTTGCAAAATTTTCCCACGTAAACACCACCGGAATTCACACATTTGTCCCGTGTTGTAGAAGTCTGCCGCCTGAGATAGGTACTTGTTTGACAGACGTCTGCCACCCTTTCACATAACTGTGAAACGCATAATGCTGACCGGACCGGCATTTCTTGAGGTGCAGGGAAATAATGGAAATCGCTGGGCGGGTTGAGATCCGGACTATAGGATACACAACGAAGATAAAAGAAAGCAAAAAAAATAATTTTGTTTTGCGCTAAAAACGATGTGTTTTAATTTTACTTCTTTGGAATATAGAACCCGCAAAACTGAACAATAGAAAAAATTAATAAGTCCCTCAAGTTTCTCAGAAAAGAGAGAAATCGTTTAACATTTATAAACGATCAGAATTTTTTAACAAGGTGCTACAAATTTTATTCCCGACAATGACGAGCTCATAATCGCAAAAGGAATACAGCGAACGTCCAACACATGGAGTAGGGATTTTGGAACAGATTTGATTGTCTGCTACTGCCCTTCCTCGGGAACGCTTCATCTTATCACTTACATCATCGATGAAAATAGTTACATAAAGAGTGAAAGCAAGGCAGAAGATGGAGGCACCGAAACACCCTCAGATGCAGCTGTGGAACGACGAGTGGGCGAGCAACCGACCTTCGCAGGGAAAACTTACGCATGGGCTGAAAGTAGGTGCGCTGGGGACGGGGTAGTGACATGAAAAGAGAAAACCTTTGTCTGAGAATCTGTCAACATTTTTCATACAATAAAGTAAAAAAATTAGAACACCTAGTTTCATCTGAATGATAGTATCTCCGATGATTTCATGATGTATTTACATTAGCAAAACACTTTCATCAGTTGCACAATTTTGTCCATATTACGCTTTTAGTGTCTTTCGAGACTTGCGTAAAAAATTCTTTCACTTCCAACATCTATTAAACAGCTCATTAGATCCTTAGATAAACTGATAACTTCTTTGAAAAATATTATTTTTTCGTCATTGCGGGTTCAAATCCGATTAAAGTCGTGGATTTTTAAGGGTGAAAAAATCCTTCGTACCCCTTCCTTCGGAGGGTAAGTAAAGCTGGCTGTCCCATGTTGTAGATTTACGGCATGCAAATGATCCTCAAGCCTAAATGAAGCCTGAGCACAATTGAAATCGACTGTTTAATCGCACGAGTGATACCTCCTTTCTCTACCAGACGGTGAAACAAGCGTAGCGGGATTTGCGTGGTCAGACCTCATGGCCTGACCTTGGCCACGGAAAATGAGGCATCATCAAATTGAATTATCACGCGTGGACTTTATTATGCGATAGAGGGCGATCCCACTGGGATCAAATTGGTCAAGCATTGAGGCATTTAATATAAAGGAAGTTAAATTTCACTTTAAAAGTATTTCTATTTTTATTCTAAGGGTTGTACTCGTAAATACAACAAATTATGTACATTCACGTCCGCACTACCGACTGTGGTGTGATCCAACTCTAAACCTTGAGCAGTGCCCCGAGGAGAGTTTATATTCCACGCTCATTGAAGAAAAAAGTCTGTTGTTACGTCTGTGCCCACAAAAGCGACACTCCTTAAAATCGTGATTTTTTGAAGATGAGTTAAGAAATATGTTTGGAAAATTGTATATTTGTACTTGTAAACATTTCATAAAGATTCTTCACTAGGCACTCTGTGTACAAGTGTCGCAGAAGAAATGTTACAAATTTCTCTGGCATGTAGGTAGGTCGAAGATAACTTTTTCCCAATGAATATGTGGTGGGAAATCTCATGAACCGAAGTTACACATGTGACTTTGCCCATTAACATTAAGTAACCCTTCATGCACTAGTGCTTGACATATACACATTCTGTCGTATGTTGTCGCATCAAAGAATTTCAGGTATCTGTCAAATACCAGTGCAAGATGAGTTATCAACCAATAAAGAACCTAGAAATTGGTAATATTTATTCCACTCAACCAGTAAAGACTAAAACCCGTTTTTTGGCCGTGAAATAAACGTCTCCGAATAAATTAAAACCGCTCTTCTGTAAAATGACAATGTTATGGTTGTGGCTTGTCTTGTACCGACTATATACACTACTTCAATTTTTCCCTCACATATCTCTTTAAATCTCAGTATAAAAATAATATTGAAATCTACTCCAAGATTAACAAGAGTAATGTTTATCAAATAGAAGTACAAAATATTGCTGACAGTTTTTCGTTTGGGACGTCGACGATAAAAAAAACAGGAACATTTAGAGGAAAACATGATTGTGATTTTTATCAAAATACTGAACACAACTAAAATTATATAGTTGATAGTACACTGTAAAACATTATATCAAAATAATTTGAACGTATACTCTAGAATATTGTTACTGTATGTAGAATAACAATTGATATTCTACAGACGCAACTTTTTCCCTTGCATTATAGCGAGCTTCACGTGCTTTGAGGGGATTCGAGCGGATTACCGAGTCATTTAGTCAAGTCCGGATTATCGAGAAAACTTTAGATAATCTCTGTTCAAACAAATGCGAGAATAAAGTGTCTTGTAACGGAGTTCTCCAGCAAGCGTCTCGTCCAGTGCTAACAAAGAGGCAAAATTTGTACGTAATAAGATTATATTAACATCTAAAGCATGAGCGAGCTTCTGCGATGGTTCACGGAAACCAAACCTTTTTAAAAACAACCTGTAGTGGTTCATTGGAATAATTTTGTCAAAGAAGAAATAAAAAATAAACGCCAATAAATCCAAATAATATTTTGTAATAGTTTAACTTCTGATTTTTCATTAAATTAATTATTATACGTAATCTATTTAATACAGACTTTAATTTTTTGTGACAGATTTACATGTAGTAAATTGCTGACAACATTTTGATTGTTGTATGTTAATTTCCATAAGCAAGTGTTCATTTTATATACATTTGTTTCGAAAAACATTACAGTCTGTATTAAATAGATAATTCCTTATAATAATTATCTCTGCGTTTTATTGGAAATATATTCCCTAACAAGAGCATCCGAGAACAAACAACAAATCGGAATTATATTTTGTAATTCACTCGTTCGTTACGGCCTGTGAAACTCGGTTCGGTTAATTGATTGATGTTTCTGGGCAGGTGAACTATGGTCATTAGTCCCGTTAGTGTTGTGAGTGTTTTTTTCGCGGGAGCTGGGGATATTCGTTCCCCACTTCGATACATCGAGCCGGCCTACACGTCAGTATGGGAGGGATTTTTTCCCGGTATACCCCCAGCGGGGCACCGCCCCAGTCTGGACAACGTATGTGTGTGTGTAAGGGGAGAGGATAGGAAGCGGAATGGCACGCGGTCCATGGCCCATTTATTAGGATACTGCTCTGACCATTACCTGGTATTAATCGAAGGAACCACGGAAAACTACCGGTCAGATCAGCCGGCCGCTAGACAACCGCTGAATTAATCTGCTGCTGAATTTGAACTTGATTCAGCGGGTAGCAAGTTTTGGATTAAATAATACTCACATTGAATTTTGCTACAAGACGTGAGGTATCAGATGCCATTATTTTTTATTGCATAACACTGCCCTTATGTAATGCCAGCAAGAAAACAATCGGTAGGAGTTGTCTGGCGCGAGAAGCAAGCAGCGCGCGAGTAATCGGAACCCTGCGACGCGTGCACGTGTCCCCATCCGCATCCCCATCGCATCCCCATCCGCATCCCCATTCGCATCCCCATTCGCATCCCCATTCGCATCCCCATCCGCATCCCCATCCGCATCCCCATCCGCATCCCTACCGCATCCGCATCCGCATCCGCATCCCCATCCCCATCCCCATCCCCATCCCCATCCCCATCCCCTTCGCCTTCGCCTTCGCCTTCGCCTTCGCCTTCGCCTTCGCCTTCGCCTTCGCCTTCGCGTTCCCGTTCCCGTTCCCGTTCCCGTTCCCATTCCCGTTCCCATTCCCGTTCCCATTCCCGTTCCCATTCCCGTTCCCATCCCCAGACCCAGACTCCCGGTCACAGCCCCAGCCCCATGCCCCCAGCCCCTCCACCCCAGGCGTCCACTCCCAGCGCCTTCGCGCGTCCGCGCGTCCTCCGCTCCATCTGGGCGCCTCGCACGCAGTTCACGTGCCGGGCGCCGGCCGCCCGCCCTCTCCACCCCCAGCGGCGCCTCGTCCCCGCTGGTCGCCCTTCCGCTCCCCTCTTCCGCCCCGCCCCCGCCCGCCCCGCCCCGCCCCGGAGAGCGCCCCGCGCGCCCGGACGCCCCACACACTTCGTTTTTACGGGCGCCCAGATCTGCGTCGGTTATTTCTCGCTGCATTATTCATAGGGGGAGCGGCGATGGGGCGGGGTCTGGAGCGGGGCGGGGCGGGGCGGGGCGGGCGAGGACGCACCCGCTGCTGCGCCGCTCCTGGCCGGTTCTCGCGGTGTTGCGGACCTGGACACGGCGGCGCCTTCGTTAAGAGCTGCGTCGCCTCTCCATTGCCCCTCCCCCTCTGGCCCCGCCCCCGCTCCCAGCCGCCCCCCTCGCATTGTCATCACCTCGCTGCCCGGGGGAGTCACATTGGGGGGGTGTCAGTGTGTGCGTCTGTGCTCCCTGCGTACACCGACAGCACCCTGCTCCTCGTGCCTCACCACGACTTTGAAGAAATGTCGTCATTTCCGTTTTTATTGTATTATTACACATGCTTTTATGGGGGACATTGGTGCAAAGCAAACCTCTAATTCTTTTCGTATTCACTGGCATTTTCTTCGTCACATTCATATCTAATATGACATTTCTCACAATAACCGACTATATTATTTTGAGGCCCAGTTCCCTTTTCATTTTAAATTGCAATCGACACCAGGTTGCCAAAGAAAAATATTCATAAGTGTTAATATTTTTCATTTGATATGATACATATATTGCAATATACCTATTCCGTACTGCTTGTAAAATATCCCACGAATCAGAGAGCATTATTATGAAAATAGTGGTGAAAGATGGGGAAAAGATGTTCTACGAAAATTAGCTCTAGGGGCTGATAGTTTTGGCACACAAAATGCAAAATAATTTGTCAAGAATAGGTAGAGACTCTGGTGCTTAAAAAACATACGTAGATTATACTTCTCCCCATGCGTTACAGTTTTTACTCTTTTTAAGAACAAATAAATCAAATCAAACGAATTCGTTATAGATCATAAGAAAATGAATAAATTAGATAAGAAATTGAATAAATTAGAATATACACAACACGTGTACGTATAACATACAATACATTGTATTTGTTATTTACTACTGCCATCCGTATTCGTTTGCATGTTTTCCATAATTCAAATACTTATAGTAAATGAGAGGGTAAGTATTCCGTAGAACAAAAAAACGGTGCGTAGACAGTACTCCCCCACATGAACCGTACAGTTCTTACTGTACGGTTCATGTGGGTATGGCAGATAAAAACTGTACTTCTTTTCTGTCGATCCACAGAGACATGGACATCATTTGGATTTGTGAAACTGTTACATTTGGTGAATGACAAGCATACATTGCTGATGGAGCTGCCCCTCCAATCTCCACCATTTCAAATCCCGATGGCGTCGCATCACCTTTGCTCCCTGTTTCGTCCGGGCGGCGCCTTGACACGTCTTCTCCTTTCCCCTCCCCTCCTAATCCCTCCCCCGCCCCCGCCCCGCCCCCGCCCCGCCGCCCCTCCGCGCGCAGGCGGCGCAGTCTGGATCCGCTGCGCGTCGGCGGCTCGCGGGCGGGCGGGTGGGGGCCTTCGCACAGCGGCGGCCGACGCGACGCCCACTCCAATGGACGACGTTAAGAACGCCCGGACGTTGGCGCAGGCGGTTGAGCGTTGCCCGGGAAGTATCAACACTTGACTGCTTCTTTCAACGGATCACCTAATTATCCACTGACTTACTGAAGTCATTGAAATAAATTTACGTGTAATAAATGATGACGTTTCAATACTTATTGAAATGTTATCAATGCCAGAAAAAATAGTAAGGCTAAATGAATTTAGAACTGTTAAAATCATGTGTAGCTTTATACCCTTTAAGAATAAATAACTATCATTGTCAAATTCGGAAGTCATGATTCAGTCTTGAGTGGTGTTTACCACCACATCGAATAAAAAAAATAGCAATTTAAAAATAATGTGCAAATAACGTATTGGAACTTTGAAAAACTCTTAAAATTGTTTTTACTACAGAAACTTCTTATTTTTTTAATTTCCTGTTGAACGATTTCCTTGGAGTAATCCTCCGTTGCTGAGTAGTTACTATCATTATTAAGTAATTATTTGTCTTTGAAATTATTGAGTAAGTATTTGTAATTATAAGTCTCGTCACGTCCTAGTCAGTCAGTGCCTTTGATCCCTTCGGCCAGGGGCTCGACGCCCTTAGATCTCACGGTTCCTACACGGTCACCCAACCAAGAACCCGCGAGTCTCGAATGCGCTTAACCTCTGTGATTACACTTTTTTCTAGTCTCTGTTTTACTTTCCAGTCTACCACATACTTACAAGGCAAAGAGTAAATTTTGTAATTCTGTAGCAGAAAATGACGATTTGCCATTCAAAATTCGTATTGAAGGACCCAGATACCGAAAAAGTGGATGAAGCTTTCTCTCATACGTAGTAATTTATTTACTCTATGTCGTTCAGCAGTCATAATCCACATTTTGTTGGTCCTTGATATGGAAAAATTGGATTTACGTAAAAATGTCTGTGGGTCTCCTTACCCGCCTGCGCGTTCGTCCGTCTACCTGTCTGGGGCCAACGCTAGCATCTGCACCATTTGGACGATTTTCCTTCAAATTGATATTCCTAGACCGATCCATCCAAACTTAAGGCCATGCGAATTTCATAAGAATAGTTTGATTTTGCGGGATACTTTTCATGAAGTCAACATTTTTCAAACTTTGTGAAAAAAAGATTTCCCATTTTTCTATGAAATGTTTTCTCGAATAGAACAAAGTAGGCTTAAAATGCCACAGGTTTCACTTTCGAAAATGGCAAAAGCTCGAATTTTTTCGCCCTCTTCCTGCAACTATATTATTGATTATTTTCCTTAATGAAACCTGTTCTTTAAAGATCAATCTTAAAGCTAAGTCATGAACAAATTTTCAAATTTTAGTTTACGCTCGATTTTGCGTAAAATGTAGGAAATCGTAAAAACAAGGTTTTCTCAAAAACGTTTTGCTTTTAACTTTTTCTCGACTCATTGCGCCGATCCCATTATCTGAACTTTTGAAAATTGCAATATGTTAAAATTAGTTCGGCCTCTTCCAACAACTATAATATTGAAGATAAGGATTTTTAAATAAAATCCGATCTTTAAAATTATGTTGACTTCATGTAAATGACAATCTCTGGATTTCTGGAAATTGCAAATGCAAAGGTTCACCACTCGAGTGTTATTAAAGCGTCAGGAAGTGTGAATTTACATGTGAAGCTGGTAGTGGGGTAGCTGGTGCTAGGGATGGCAGATGGTAAGGTTAACGTGACTAGGGTATTAACTCGACAGAACTGAGTTCGAATCTCAGCGTGGAGAAGAATATTTTCTTGTTTGGAACACGTTTGCTGCTACATGTAACGTTATAATATTGCGTAGACTTACAAAAGAGGTGACCAAGTAAATTATGTTGTAAAACTAGTTTAAAATTAAGATTGTCATTTATTGCTAGTCCTGTGTATAATACATAATTCAATGTAGCTTGGTCAAAGAAATATCATTACAAAGTCTACATTTTCGATTTAAAAACTATCGATTATTGAAAGTATCTCTGGAAATGGTATTGCTGAATATTGATCGGTGAAGGTTTCGAATATCTGCTCGGCACATGTTATCACGTGGTTCATTCCAGAAGTCACTAAACACTTCTCACACTTCGTCGCTGAGTCAAGAGTTTAATTGACTTCTGGAACTACCGCGCGTCTGAAGTTGCACCAGCATGATAGGCACCCCACAGTGCACATCATGTTTTGAAATCTTTTGTAACACGTGTTTACGAATGGTACGTTACCCATTGGTGAAATATGTCAAGGTCGAAACAGTTTTCAAGCGTTTAGTATGTCTCTGAAATGACCGAAGCAACTGTGGGAGAAAACATTGCTATTCTCAAACAGAAATACCGTGTTTAGTGTGAATTGTTTGGTGATGAAATACATTTGTCTTTCTATTTCAATCAGCGAGAACCACGTTGCAAGAACTCTTATGATGCTGAGATTCGGATATAGTTCTTCAAATCACACACGGCGAGTACTTGTTACTATTCGATAGGGAAAGCGACTTTCCCGTCTCCTTTATTTCTTCAACTGGTGTTAGTCATGGTAGTTATTTATGAGAGTTGTAAAGATGATTACGAAATGTAAATAACAAGTTTAAATACCAATGCTCATAATAATAATCTAAAAGATGACCCTTCGAATCGATAGCTCGGGAGAGGTGGCTCAGTGCATCAACTGATATCACTGCAGTGCCTCTGACCGTGAGGTCCTAGGATCGGGTCCCGACAGTTGCAATATTTTCGACTCTAGCTTGTCAGCTAGAAGAAAGCGAAACTAAGAGAATCGCTGTCTGGTAAATAATTCTGGAGGCCGGCTACTCTGATCGGTAGTTTTCCGTGGTTTCTCCGATCAACGCCAAGCGACTGCCGGAACAGTACCCTAACAAACGGGCCACGGACCGCGCGTGATGTTTTGAGCAGTCTAACAGAGATGTACTCTACGAATCTTGCGCCTTAAAATTGAACACACTATCCGCCTCACTTAAACTATTGAGAGCGGTACCAAATCTGCTGAAATGATTCCTACTAATCGAAAATGTAAGTATTATTTTTTGGTATACGCACCACGTGACAGTGTTTCAAACGTCTCGAAACTTGTTAGCAGCATCCCGGATCAACGACGCTAGTCGATTTTTCTCGATCCCATACTTCTCCTTCACCTCTCTCGTATCTTCTTATGTCTTCCCCTTCAATTACCACTTCCCATTCAATTTAGAAAGCCCGTACAATGTGACCCCACCAATCCGCATTTCTCTTGGTAGAATGTTCAATCATTTTTTTTTCTTAATTCGACTTCCTTGCCAGTCCGGATTAGAGTCCGGATGCCAGTCCGGATTGGAGGAGATGGATGGCAAGGGAAGGGAATATCGCTCGCGGACAGTTGTCCGTCGTATAAAGCTGCTGATTCGGCATTCTTCTTAGTGTAATCAGGGGAAAAAACAAAACCACCAATTAGAGCAGTCTCCTACGAACATGATTTTGTGAGGGGGCACAAATACATGAAACAAAATTTCCGGCCCCCACCCGACAACGAACTCGAGATTATTAAATTACAGGCATTCGCAAACGTTTTCTCTCACAGTTGTTAATGTTAACTTGCTTCTCCCTTATCAAAGATATAGGCTTTACAGAAAGGAACTAGTTTTCTGTATACATACTTTCCACATTACTTTGAATTTTCTTCACTCGGTGTTCTCGAATGAGTCAGTGCGTGAACTTGGATTCTCGTAACGTCCAATACGTACTTCATAATTCCCGTAAGTGTGGTGCATGTAATATCCCGGGTTGTGGCCATAGAACTTTCCAGAACGACAACATCCGCCGCTGACGTCGCCAGACGTGGTTTTGCGATGTTTTTTCTCTCCAGGGCGGATACGCTCCAGCCGGAACAAGCAGAAAGCAAACAGCTCCTGGCTGGTTTTCCCGACGTGTAGGGAATAGCATGTAAAGGTGTGTTTGTGAGGGAGGAAAATAAGTCGAATTTGAGAAACGAAAGACCACGCGCTGTCCTTTCCCCCGTTTGTTAGGATAATGCTGCGCCATTCTCTTGTGTTGATCAGAAAAGCACGGAAAAGAATCGATCAGAGAAGTCGATCAGAGAATTCTCATCCATGCAGTGGTTGAATTCGACTTAGCTACTTAGCTAGTGTCGGAAACCTGCCACCGTTATAACTCGAGGTTTAGGAGCAGGTGCTCCCGAAGTCATTCTTGAACATACCCCTCCACCACACAGTTGTGCTGTGTCCATGACTGTATCCACGTCCTCAAATCCGGTGACGCCCCAACGCGGTGCCGTGCGGTTCCCCTGCTGCTTTCGACCGGGCGGCGCCGTGCCGACTAATCCTCTCCTTCCCCCTTCCCCGATCCCCCCCTCCCACCCTCATTTCCCTCTCGCTCTCCCCGCCAGCCCGTGGACACGAGGGGCGCGTTCGCTCCAGATTGCCACGGATTCGGAATGGTTCCTTCGCAATCCTAACCGTAAAATTCGAGCCGACAGATGAAGAACAAGCCCCGTACGTCTCCCTTCATTTAATGGGGCCTCAAGCGCTTTCAACTACTATCGATGGCCATGAATGTTACGGCACCATAACGTTGGGGCGATCCTCATGAATGTTGAGGTTTTTATGTCAAACGGATGCCAGAAATTTGTGGATCACTGAATTGTTGCACACCTGTGGAAATCCCCCTACGGGACGGAAATGATGGGGCGAATGCTCTGATCGGTGAATTAAATGGTTTCCCTGATCACTTCCAGGCGCGAATGCCGGAACAGCATTCTTATTTAATGGGCAGTGGACCGCGCGCAATCTTCATTTCCCATTCCTTTCTCTTGTCATCCATCTGCTTCAATCCAGACTGAGACCCCGTATACATGGAGAGTATTCCCTATATCTTCCTCCTAATAACCGACATATTAATCAAGATCCTGGCCAGCTCGACACACTCTGATCTGTATGAATGGTATTTTTTTATTAAAAATATAATACGTGAATAAACAAATTACGCATAGGTTGCCTAATCATAACCTGACCAGGCTAACCGTCATTAAAAATTTGATTACTTTTTATTATTCTACTCCCTTGTTACTTAAACAATTTGATACTAATTGGCATCAGTAAAAAGAAAAAATAGGATGCCTTGCCTTTAGTTTGGCCCTACTATTAAGAAATATAAATATAAATAGATACAAATAGGTGAGTGTGCATTATTAATTTTCCTCAGCTGTTATCTAATTAAATGATATATCACACTTACGATAATTTTATTCTGAGTACAATTTACTAGGTTGTCTATGTAAAAGTAGCCCATACTCATGGTTGTCGCACTTTGACGTACACAGTGATTGAGTGAGAGTGGGCGGGAGAGAGACCACTTTATGCCGCAGAAAAGGTCTTTTAATGTGAAAGGAGTCAGTTCAAACTTGAAACTTGCAATTTTTTTAACTTTCATATTTAACTTGTCATACAAAAGAAAACAGGAAAGCAAAAATTAAGAAAATTGTCTACTTTATTTGACGCTAGCATTTGACACTCTTACTAGTACAACGTTCTGTCATTTTCAGTTCATTAATGCACGACACACCACTAATTTTATGTGTCCGTCATATTATGTGTCACACCCGCCACTGTTAGTCTAATGATTTATTTGATTTATTTGGTCAAAAACCAGTAAAAATTGTATATAACGTGTAGGGGGGAATCTGTGCTCATTTCTTGAGTACCAGAATCCCAACCCAACATTTTAACAATAGTTGAAAGCTGAATGAAAGTTAAAACAATAATAATAATAATAATAATAATAATAATAATAATAATAAAATTTTTAAAAGCGCGACATTAGTAACATTTGAAAAGCTAGACATTTTTTCCCATTACTAACAATATAGTAACTCGCCCTCAGCTCTACTTCTACGACTACAAGCAAAAGGAGGGCTCGATAAAACGTGCGCATCGTGAAGCTACGAAATGAAAACGAGACTCACTGTATAACGTGCATGGCGCGGAAGTTGGAAACGCTGGTCTGTGTGTGTATAGAAGTGACCTATATTAGGAATCAGGAAGAAACATCGCGAACGTTCATAGCAAAGTTAAGTCAGCGATTCCGTGCGCGTCCAACATCACTATGGATGTCAGGAAAGAGGCACCGCGAAGTTTAGTGCGTTTTTTGACACCGGAAGGTGCGTCAGCAGGTGAAATTCGGGCCCGTATGTCTGCTGTGTATGGTGAACACTGTACGTCACGTGCAGGTATGTTTGAGGGGAATAAAGGATTTCTATGTGTATCACTGGAAGACAACAGTTGAAGAATATCTTTTCCTGTCCCTTATTGAATCGGGAGAAGAAACATGGTGTCATCATTTTGAGACGGAGCTAGGGTCAGAGCAAACAATAGAAACACAAGGTTTCGTTCACACAGAAAACATCAAACACCATGCACGACATTTTCGAGAATGTCATAGTGACCTTTTTCCTTGACTGCAATGGCCCGCGGCTCATTAACTTACTGGAATACGGGACTACCATTAACGCATACTTTGAAAAAATTGAAGCGCACCATCAATTCCAAAGACCAGGAACGTTGACGGACGGCGTTATTCTATTGCACGATAATGCCCGCCCTCATGTTGCCAACGTTGAATCGACTACCCAGTTCTGCTGAGAAGCTTTTACACATCCTCCATATAAATCAGACCTCTCATGTGATTTCCAAATTTTTGGAGCCCTGAAGAAAGACATTCGTGGGCGTCGATTTGCTTCGGGAGAAAAGGTGCAATCCTGGGTACAATCGAGTTCGGTAGGCAACCGCAAATATTTTTGTGAAGACATTGGCATTCTTGTCTCACAGTGGAATTAATGTATAAATAGTTATGGCAATTCCTTTTGAAATAATAAAAGGTTAACTTTCATTTTCCCCATCTGAATCGTTTTCATTTCACTGACCCGCATATATAACCGATAGAAATAATACGAGAAAGTCTATGTTATGTTATGGCGTAACTCGTTTTAATAATCCTTTCCCGTTGTCATACATTCCATATTTTGCGTGCCCGTCTTCTTTCAAATTTCTTAATACGTCCATATCTATCAATCCACGCAGTTTCAACGCAACATCAAACTCTCGGAACGATCGAAATCGCGACCATTGTCGACCAACAGGAAATAGTTCATAATATATACGAACTTTTAGGTTTCCACGGCAAATCGTGTTCACAAAGAGTCAGACAATGAAGAGAGCTTTCACGTGATCTTCCGATTATACCAAACCTGTCGCATCTGCTTTTGATTCACAAGGAGCTGAACAGTGCACATCAATCATCATTAATTTTATTCTGATAAATGATATTTACAGATGTTGTGTTTTTACGACAAATGTGACTTCAAATGAATTAGACAATAGGAAATTTACTTGGAAGTGCTGTCGGGTATTAGCAACCGGCCTCGTTTACGCGCGGTTCATATAGAGCTGATCTGAGCAGTGTACATCCATCATCACGTCTACATCAATTCTATGCTGATTAAAGTAATGTCCTTATAATTCTCCAGGGAGACACAGGGCGGAAACGAAGCCTGGGCGAGGAGGAAATGGACCACGCCAGGTGGGCGGTGGCGTCGGCGCCGCCTGGCTGTGGGGAGGGGGCAGAGGCCGATTAGGGAGGGGGCACGAAGAATGCCCCACGTCCAGCAACGGAAATTGAAATTTCGCGTTCCGTCGATCGCCGGACGCAGCGCCGAGCGGCATCGCATGGCCACGCCCCCTTCCACCGGCCCCGCCCCCACGTCACCTTCGCCGCCCACCCCCCAGCCTCCCTCGCCCGCCCTATCACCCGCGCAGTGGGAGAGGTGGCTCACTGCATCAGCTGATGCCACTACCGCGCCTCTGTCCAGGAGGTTCTAGGTTCGAGTACCGACGTTGGCAGGATTTCCAACACTAGCTTGTCAGCTAGATCGAGTTCAGTCGCTGTCTGCAGGAAAATTCTAGAGGCCGGCTGCTCTGATCGGTAGTTTTCCGAGGTTTCTCCGATCAACACCACGCCAATGCCGGAGCAGTACCCTAACAATCGGGCCACGGACCGCACGCTATCTTTCTTTCACCTTTTATCTTATCCTTACCCCTTACACACACACACTACTATCACTACACTACCGCACATGCCGGGAGACGAGTCTGGAGCTTAGAGCATGCCGGTTGGGGCGGTGCCCCAGTCGTGGGCGATACCGGGTTGGTGAAAAGCCCGCTAGCCGACGGTAGGTCTGCGCCGGATCTCGCCATCCAGCGCGGGAAGATCACCGCCGCCTCCCGATTAAAAACATGAACTACACTTACAGGACTAATGATCTCAGTAGTTGACGTGCCTGGAATCACCAACCACCAACCAACCTTTCGCCCGCGCCGCCCTCTGCCCCTGCCCTGTCTATCTCGCCGTCTGTGCCATCTCCGCATCCCCCTTTCCCGACCGCCCCCTGCGGCGCTCCTGCCGCTCCTGTTGCCTCCGCCGCCCACGCTCCCCTCCCTCGCTCCACCACCTCCACCGTCCCCCGCCCGGCACCAATCTGGGGCACCCCATCGCCCTGATTTCTACCTCTCTCTCATCACCCGCCGTCCGAGTAAAAAACTCTGGACCGTATGTTGTGAATGCCACTCCTGTTCAACCGGCAAAAATAATAACCTAGCGGCCTTATTCCATGAGAAAACAGTTATTTCATTATAGATATTTTATTCCTGGAGTTCAGGGCGGACTTTTATTATTATTATTATTATTATTATTATTATTATTATTATTATTATTATTATTATTATTATTATTATTATTATTATTATTATTATTATTATTTCTATTATTATTGGCATATCGGCCATTTCTGAACACGCTACACGATTAACGGGGGTAATTTTTAAAACCAGCTTTTCAGCTGTATCCCTTGGTACAACAAGCTCGTAACGGCTTCAAGCATAGACTAAGGAGATATAGTTTTTTTTCTCTATACTTGAAATGTGAATTATGAAGTGATATGATGAGGGGTGAAGGGACAATCACAAATGCTATCATGACTACGGAGGTTCGAGTTTTCCTCGGCGACGGCTGCCGCAACCTTCGGCGCCACGGCGTCGGCTTTATTTCTATTATAATTATTATTATTACTATTATTATTATTACTATTATTATTATTATTATTATTATTATTATTATTATTATTATTATTATTATTATTATTATTTATGAAACTACAGGCGAATTATGATATAGAGATATCTCGTAATAAAAAAACTTTTAGGGCATGTAAAACTGTCGAAAATAATTACCTTTTGTCAATGCATACAGGGGAAATTACATACAATGGATTTATATGCAATTATTATCCCTGATTCTTAGGCAATCCGTATACACAGATGTTTGACAATTTCATGAAATCTCCTTGACCGCATCAGAAGGTGACCTGTCGAACATCTGTGTATAAGAAATTACCTAAAAATTAGGGGAAAATCGCGCATGGCCGTTATGTGAAATTTCCCACGTTTTCATTGAAAAAATGTTATTTTCTAAATCTACAACATTTGTTGATAACATTTATTGAGAAACCCATTGAATATGAAACGATTTTTTGAAAGAGTCGTAGAGCTCAAACTTTAATGTTCAATGCAGGAATCTTTAAAATTTATTTAACGTCAAAACCGTTAAAATCTAGGAGGAGGAGTTATTCTATGCACGTTTTCTAAAATTCTGGAATCCTTACCCTAAAACATGTACAACCTGAATTCTGAATACTGATGAAAAAGTGATACTGGCCAGAATTGGTGATAAAATATTCGCTGCTGTGTAATAAACTATATGCAAAGCCAAATGAGCTCTTATCCCTCATCGTGCCCATCGTGAAGGAATCGAATTACCACCGATGGACCGGGAGCGGTAGCTTAGTGCATCAACTGATGTCACTGCAGCGCCTCTGACCGGGAGGTCCTATGTTCGAGTCCTGACGGCGGCAGGATTTTCGGCATTAGCTTTTCAGCTAGGTCGAATTCAGTGGCTGTCTGGAAGAGAATTATAGCGGCCGGCTGCTCTGATCGGTACTTTCCCGTGGTTCCTCCGATCAACACCAGGCGAATGCGGGAGCAGTACCCTAATAAACGGACCACGGACCGCGATTGATCTTTCCTTCCTCTTCCTTGTCCTATCATCTCCCCTTACACCCATACACACATTTACACTAACATGCACCACACTACCACATATTCCGAGAGACCGGTCGGGAGCTTAGTGCTTGTCCGGGTTAGGGGGAGAGTCCAGGTTAAAAGGGAGACCCCACTAGCCGACGGCAGGTCGGTGCCGGATCTCGCCTTCCGGCGGGGGAAGATCAGCGCCATCTCCCGAGAAAAATCATGCACAACGATACAGTGATGCAACCCGCATCACTCTGTATCGTTAAGTAACTCCTAAACGAAGCGTTTCAGTACCTTAAAAACTAATATTTTGAGCTCAAAAGCCCCAAAGAAACGTTTTTCACATTGTATTCTAGAGAATGAGATCTTCTCTAACATTCCATTATATTTTTGCTACATTGGCGTTACTCGATTCTATCCCACCTGTTCAGAGCCTGTAGAATCTGCAACTGAAAGCGAAATTAAACTAATTATTTGATATTCTACTCGTTTGAATTAGACTATGTGCCTCTCTGATTGATAATAATATAAAATAAGAAGACTTTGTATTGACAAGGGTGTATTGTATTGTGATAAATTATAAGGAGACATACAGAACAAGCGACGGCGGATAAAAGTGTTTTGAAGAAAAAAATAGATATTACAGGCTTAATACAGAAAAGGAAAATAGGGAAGAGGGTGGGGTTTAATATGCGAGAGTTCTCGCACGGATACGCTAGTGTTGATATATTTGGAAAGCGCAAGATTTGAACTATTTATTTAGCCTAAAAACGAAAATCGACAATTTGATCAATTTCGTGGTACCCATTCTCCTTAAGGAACAGATTTGATTAAGGGGAAAATATGTATCTTCATAATTGTACTTGTAGGAGGACGCCGAAAAAAATTGAACTTTTGGAATTTTTGAAAATTCAGGGTTTTCATCGAACATGAGACCTATGCTATTCTCTTAAACGTCCTTCACACTATCCAACATAAAAATATAATAAAAAATGATGGATCCTTTTTTAAATTTTGAAAATGTTCAACGATTATAAAGCTTTATGTAAAGTACCCCCAAAATTAAAATATCGGTTTCCAATCCAAGGGGCCGCGACATCAGTTAGATCGATTGGCGAATATCAGTTTTGGAAAAAATTGGCTGAACGGTTTAGCCACCAGCGTTGTTCACAGACGACAGACATACAGAGAGGCATACAGACAGCCATTCAGACAGCCATTCAGACAGCCATTCAGACAGCCATTCAGACAGCCATTCAGACAGCCATTCAGACAGCCATTCAGACAGCCATTCAGACAGCCATTCAGACAGCCATTCAGACAGCCATTCAGACAGACATACAGACAGACAGACATACAGACAGACATACAGACAGACATACAGACAGACATACAGACAGACATACAGACAGACATACAGACAGACAGACATACAGACAGACATACAGACAGACATACAGACAGACATACAGACAGACATACAGACAGACATACAGACAGACATACAGACAGACATACAGACAGACATACAGACAGACATACAGACAGACATACAGACAGACATACAGACAGACATACAGACAGACAGACAGACAGACATACAGACATGCAGACAGACATGCAGACAGACATGCAGACAGACATGCAGACAGACATGCAGACAGACATGCAGACAGACATGCAGACAGACATGCAGACAGACATGCAGACAGACATGCAGACAGACATCCAGACAGACATGCAGACAGACATGCAGACAGACATGCAGACAGACATGCAGACAGACATGCAGACAGACATGCAGGCAGACATGCAGGCAGACATGCAGACAGACATGCAGGCAGACATGCAGACAGACATGCAGACAGACATGCAGGCAGACATGCAGACAGACATGCAGACAGACATGCAGGCAGACATGCAGACAGACATGCAGACAGACATGCAGACAGACATGCAGACAGACATGCAGACAGACATGCAGACAGACATGCAGACAGACATGCAGACAGACATGCAGACAGACATGCAGACAGACATGCAGACAGACATGCAGACAGACATGCAGACAGACATGCAGACAGACATGCAGACAGACATGCAGACAGACAGACAGACAGACAGATAGACAGACAGATAGACAGATAGACATATAGACAGATAGACAGATAGACAGGTAGACAGACAGGCTGACTGACAGACGGACGTTTTGCTGACATTCGATTTTTCAATATCAATGACCCATAAAATGTGGATTCTGTCTACACCTCGTGTTAAAGGATGTTTTTTCAATTTTTTCCCACTGTTTCGTTATCAGGGCCCTGAAATGAGGGGTTTTGCGTGATTGCTCTGATCACGTCTTTCAATATCACGTGAATGCAAAGGGAGCTCTGTCCGCGTGCGATCATTCCTTCCTCCTCCTTAGCCCCCTCTCGCATTTCACACACATAAATACACTTACACGCTTACACTATTACACACGACGGGAAACCAGTCTGGCGCTCAGAGTTTGTCCTGGCTGGGGTGTCACATTCGCGGAGATACCTGGAGGGGAAGAACGCTGACTCCTCTCGATACGTAAAATAGAACACGTACGAGACTAATGACCACAGTTATTAACGCGCCCAGAAATGCAATGTAATCGATCCATCGATCAGGGGGGACATGAAACTCACTAGATGGGGAGATCCCCGGCATCCGCGTCCATTCGGACGGTGCCGGCGAGGCCCGTGCCGGGCGCGGGCGGCGAAGTCCACGTCGAGTTGGCCTCCACGCCATTGTGCTGGTCGTAGGAATTTCATAAGGGTGGCATTTCATGAATGTGACAATCTGGCAGTAGAAGCGGACATCTCACGGGCGAAAGCGGCGGGGCGGCTTTGAGACGCAGGTCTACACACGCGTTTCGGCCAGCCCTGAGCCCTGCTTGGCAGTGATAAATTCCACTTCTCGTCAATAGTTCATCTGGAATTATTCCCGCACGCTCACTCCTTCTTTTGATCCATGTCTTTGAAAAGATTTCTCTGTCCCGTTATCCCTTCTCTCCCCCTTTCACGCCACCAATTTGGGGACGATCTTCAGGCTTAATGAAACGAACATTATTTTGTATTCACTGCCATTAAAAGAGTTTGCATATTGAATGTTCGTAAAACAATACATTTTAGATATAAATCATAATATAGAATTCCAATTACCGTCTTATTTATTAATCACAACATGAAAGGTACCGGTTCTAGTGAAACCTTCGTAGAAACACCATACCATGTGAATGGGTTACTAATAACTTTACTCTTATTTTAGGCAAACTCTGCACTAAAATATGTACATCTCTGATGTCAATATGTAGCTATATAGAATTCGGCTGCTGTCTGGAGGAGAATTCTAGCGGCCGGCTTCTCTGATTGGTTTTCCATGGTTTCTTCTATCAACACCAGGCGAATGCGACTTCCTTTCTCTCCTCCTCGAAGACAATTCAGGCCGAGGTACTTCAAGATTCTGTTCTGTTCCCGACCCTATTTGATTTCGGCAGAGCCGATATACCTAGTGCTACAAACTGTTCAACGGTTTTATACCCAGATGAACCGGCGATATTCTCTGCAAAACAAGATTTATCGCTACCGAGGAACAATTTATTGTCGGCCATCAACACTTTTTTTGATTGGCCAACAAAATTGCGCCTGAATTTAAACGCGTCAAAATGCGAAGCAAACGTTTTCGCTCTGAAAATAGCATCCCACTCCAACGATCACAATTATAAATTCATAAGTCCCTTGGCTCCCAGACAACAAACCCATACAATACCTAGGAGCAATGCTAGACACGCGTCTCACGCGTAAACCTCACTTCATCCATCGTCTGAACAAAACTTATGCTGCACTCTTCAATCTACATCCTCTAATAAACAGTAAATCGACGCTTCACACTCTCATAATCCCGCTCATTTATAAAACTGCATTACGACAATCACTAGCATATGCGTGTCCTGTTTGGGGCGGTGCTGCACATAGAAACCTAAAAGGAATTCACGTTTTTCAAACTAAAATCTTCGGAAGGTTGATTAACGCACCATGGTATATCTGCAATAAACTGCTACACAGAAAATGGAATATCAAGGCTATCATTCACCGCATTTCAACACTAACAAAAAATTCTACACTAACATGAACTTTCTTCTCGGTAGTACACGCTACAATTTTGGGAAAATACAGTAATGACCCCACTCGAATCAAATCACGCCTCCCTAAAGATCAATTCAAACCATAACGATCATAAACACTTAAAACTAAGGTAACACCTCCCCCTCCTCACCGTTCTACAACCCTCACTCCTCCCAATACTCTTTGAGTTGAGCCTAAAATTCATATAATTGAGTTCCCAATAAAGATTCCCAGTCACGTATGAAATGGTAAGTTGAGTTAGTTTATTTGCAAGTTTCTTTTTTATCTTTCTTTCTTTTTTTAATTTGTTGCGTCGTTGTTGACGCAACGCGTTTCTAAACCCTTGTTGGGCGTTGAGCGCTTTTGTTGGAGTAAAAGTTGGAGTTTCTCGGTGAATTTTTAGCTATAGATTGTTAAAAATTGTTTTCTAGCTGGTATTTTGTTGTAACTCTATGCATTTCAAACTTGTAATGTGGTTTATCTACTGTTCGGATGATAGAATAATATAGATTTTTTAAAAAGACCAATGACGGAATAGTATCGTACCAAACGGTTCCTCAGCCGCACCGGATCTTCCTTACTCGTCCTGGTTCTATCCTCCCCCTTATGAACAAACACTTTCATTTATATGCATTACACGTGTCGAGAGACAAGTTGGGGCCTAGTGATTGCCCCGGCTGTGGCTGTGACCCGCTGGTGGGAGATACCTCGCTGAGTAAAACCCCGGACGCCGACGTGTAGTCGGCGCCGGATCTCCCCTTCCAGCGGGGGAAGGTCACCTAAAACCCCGTAATGCACCACATTTATGGAAATAACGACCATCGAGGTTGGCGCGCCCGCAAAAGCGAAATCATCAATCAACTGATATGGGAACTTACGGAGACATTGCAGTGCCTCACAACGTTTCGTTTCGAAAGGAAGTGCACTGAAAGATATCACAAACAGTCGCATCGATCCAAGTGGAAAAGGGGAAAACTCAAAAAGCGACTGCCTCCCGGAATTGATCTCAGGGAGTCAGTGAGACTAATTGGCGGGCACTCTGCTATCCCTGAAACCTTTGTCCTTTATATCTAAAAAGAGCCCTTGAAAAGACGGAAAGTCTGTGACATCCTATGTCTCGCTGGTCGTTGTTTTTCATGTTATTTTATTCTTGAGAAGAAGCATTGTAATGCTTGAGCATCCACGTCTCCTGATTCACTACTCGGCGACCTTTCACTCTTTTCAAATTGAAAGACAATATAAACCAGCAAGTTACCATGACTGTATATTTAATACAATAGCAAACACGGAAGAGTTTTGGCTTTATAATATATATTTCAATATCGATATATAACTTTCTAACAATGTTTGTTGTAAAGTTCAACACACGTCAGTTATTTCATTTTGAAGTGAAAGCCGAGCATCACCGGGCGAGGGAGGTTTTTGAAGCTTTCATCGCTGCGGTTGTAAACATGTCGCCGCCGCTACCTCATCCGTTGTTACCGCAATAGATCGCAACAGTTTTCCATCCGGCGCAAGACAGCTTCCCAAGCCCCATTCACCAATGGGTGCAGACGCACTTTGTGTTTTTTTCACGGAATAGCTCTTCAACGAATCGCTCGGTGCTCCATTCATTCAAAATACAAGTTAGTATAATACGAGGAAAAGCTACTCCGGAGATCAAGAAAACGTGCAGAGATTGTACTTCTCGCCCATTCGCCACATCTTTTTAACTGTTGTTTTTAAACAACTACACAAATAAATGAATGAATAAACAAATAAAATGAATGAAACGAATGAAACGAATGAAACGAATGAAACGACTGAAACGAATGAAACGAATGAAACGAATGAAACGAATGAAACGAATGAAACGAATGAAACGAAGGAAACGAATGAAACGAATGAAACGAATGAAACGAATGAAACGAATGAAACGAATGAAACGAATGAAACGAATGAAACGAAGGAAACGAAGGAAACGAAGGAAACGAAGGAAACGAAGGAAACGAAGGAAACGA